>ML817378.1:43586-70300 GCA_009831015.1 Picea engelmannii | reverse complement strand
TTGAACCGGATAATTGTAATTAAAGGATTTCTCAAACAATTGATTGGTTTGTTGTCTTTTGTAAAAGACTAGTCTTGTTGATTGGATTGGATGCATACATAAATTACTAAAGGATGATAGTTTTTGATTATTAGTACATGCACTGGACTTGTATGTACTAGCTACACATGCATTTCTTGTACATATACACTAGTATGCATGAGTTTTCTTGACTTACTTACTGATAATGTCGGTTAATTGTTATGAATGTGTGAACCATGTTTCTTTTCCCTTGTACCATAAGATACCTTAACTTCGAGACGAAGTTTCCTCAAGGGTGGGTGTATGTAACAACCCTAGTTGAATATATGCCTAGGGATTATTAAGTAAAAATTAATTAGGTAATTAATTGTCCTAACATGGTTTTAATTAAACAAAGATTGGCATAATAATATTAATTAAATATTTATTAATTAATTAATTGTTATAATTTGGATTAATTAATTAATTAATTAATTAATTACCTATCACATTCAATGACATGGGTAATAAATTTAAAAGGGTTAAAAATTTTAATTTGTTTAATTAAATGATTTACGTATACGGAGGGGATAAGAAACATTAAATATAAGGATAAGAAACATTAAATAATAGGATAAGACATTAAATAAGAGGATAAGATAATGAATGTAGGGATAAGGAAATTAATGAGGATTAAAGGGTCGGTGAAGGAGAGATATGATGGGAGGAGTCTTACGGGAAGGGGGGATTGTTTTGGGAGGAGGAAGAATTATTAGAAGAAAAAAAGACTGTATGTCTGAGGTGATTATTTTTTTGGTGTGGGGAGTTTTTTTTATGGGTTTTTGGTGAACCAGAGGCAGAGGGCACCAGTTTGCTGGGGGTTTTGGGCATGGGGGGTAGGATATCCTTACGGTATCCTGGAGCTAGGAAGCCAGACAGGCTGCTCCTAGCTGGCAGGGAGGAAACATGGTTTGGGTAGAGTTGGTCAGCGCATCAGGTAGCAGCAAAGCAGCAGGCTAGACAACTAGGTCAACAGAGAAATTAGCATTAGGAAGAGGTAATCAAATTTTATTATGTTAAGTTATTTTTCATGTTATAAATAGATTTGAATTCCAACAGAATTTTTATGCTTGTAGGATGTCAATGAATGTTTGATGTATAGAGAAAGGAAATATATGTTAAATTGTATGTAATTTTGTATTTTACGGCCACTACAGCTAGCCTCTCTCTCATGGATAAAAGAATTTCCTTCGAGTTTTCTGAGGCAGAAGAGAGGGCACACCAAATGGGGTTTGAGCCCTTGTTGGTTTCTTCTTTGTGGGAATGAAGTGAGTGCGCCCTCTTGCATGGTTTCACTGGGATTCTCCCACTAATCCTCGAAGGTCAGTTTTAGATCGCCAAAACCTCTTGGCCACTCTTGGGTCACCCTAGTCTGGATCCCCATTTACTTGGTCACCCAAACAAATGGTGTGCCCCTGAGGAGACTTTTTGGTCAGAAGCCGAGATATGTCTTGTGTGGTCACCTTCTCCTGTATATCACCTTCTTGGTAAGATCAATTTCTATCAGAGCCTCAAGATCCATGGAAAATATTTCGATCTTGAAGATTGAGCCAAATGTTTTTTGGGGTTTTCATGAAATAATCCAAAGTTTTCCCATTCGAGGGTTTCCATTTTATGCAAGAAGATTCACAGATCTCATAAGACCCAAGGGCTCCCACATCTCCATTTCCATAGAGAGGAGCTCCACAGATCTAAAACAATACAAATATTTCCCTGTATAAAAGTTCAAGCTTCGTTGCCTCAGGGTTTTGAGTCCTCTGTTCTCAAAACATAGTCCTTTGTTCAGCATTGCAACCTAGGGGCACATTTTCCCTTCAGCTGGGCTCACAATGCCTCCAAGAAAAGATCCTTTGGTAGTTGACTCAGATTCAAACACATCAAAACCCATCCATGATCTTTCCTCCATCCTCAATGAGCTGCTCAGAATGCAACAAAAAAATAATCCAGATCCATTCTAGTTGGACACTCGAATCTAACGACCCAAGTTTGTTGGGAAAACGAATGGTGAAATGTTCTGTTCTTGGATCCGTAGCCTATCCACCTATTTCAATACATGTCCATGCCTTAATGAGAAACCAAAACTCTAGATTGTCGCCTTGCAATTAGAAGGACTAGCACAAACTTGGTGGGATACAGAGCAAGAGAAGACCACATTTGTGATAGAGATTGGGGATGCTACAGAATCGTTTACTTCACAACCCATCAAAACTTGGGCTCAATTTTCTGAATCTTTGATAAATTGCTTCTCCCCACCTGGGTATGTGCAATCCTTATGTATCAAATGGCACCAACTTCGACAACTCCCTTCACAAGGAGTGCATGGCTACATAGACTTCTTCTGCAAGATGCACCTCTTACTTCATGTTCCAGATCCAGAAGAGGTACTCATATTAAAATTTGTGGATGGTTTATTAATTCAATTCCGTCAAGAATTAGAGTTGTTTGAAAATCCAACTTTAGATCAAACATTTCAGAGATCTTTGGCTATAGAAAGAAAAGTCGCTTCTAGAGGTCATATTCCTCAGTCCCGCCCTTACACCAACCCCCCCGCCTCTCAACCATCCAGCTCCCATCCCTCAATCCGCTTTCCACCTCCTCGGACTCAAAACCCCACACCCAATACAACTACAAGGACACCTTGGTGCTCATTCCACAAAACTACTTCACACAATTCATCAGATTGTCAAATCCTCCAAAATCTAAAAACCAACAAAACTCTACTCATTGAGCTCATTGTGCCTTCTCAAGTACAAGATGTCGAAGAACTTCCTCTGGACAATCCCATAGAATTATATCCCTCATTGATTATAATGACCTAGGAAAATTCGAACGCATCCACCCAACCCGTCTTCACCCATAACTGCCAAATCAAAAACGCCTTGGCTTTATTGATTATGGACAATGGAAGCCAGAAAAAATTGGTGTCTCAAGCCCTTGTCAACTTCCTTAATATTTTCACCACTCCACATCCGCAACCCTATCAGCTCAGATGGGTCCAAAAGGATGGCCCTTGTGATGTCCCAAAAAAATAAAATATTTAGAAATTTAAGTTTGCTGGAAATTCATTTCTATTTTTAGTAAAATTCGAATTTGGAAACTTTTTTGCCATTTATGGCAATTCCGATTTTTGAATTTGATATTGTAATTAATTATTATGACTGTTGGGCAAAGATCTGATTTGACTCAACTAGCTATTTGACTATGACACTTGTATAAAAACATAATATTTTATATTAATTGCAAGACGACAAATGGAACAACCATGTTAAAAATTAGCTCACCATGACTCCATGAGTGGGGAACATGTTGGAACTACCTCTAGGTTGGTTGTTACAAGTGGCAAATCAGTGATTTGGCCATTGATAGCCCCTGAAAATTAGGGATTTAGAAAGCTGCGAAAATTCCCAAGGGAGGGAAAAGACCTAGGAAAATTGATAAATAGCATATGTGAGGAGGCAAGACGCTGCCAAGTGTGCTAGGAAGTAGAGACTACTAGTTTTCTTGTTGTTATGAACACTACTTCTTGAGTGTGAGGCAAGGGAAACCTGCTAGAAATGAAAGACGGTACTAAGGAGGAGTTTGGTTTCAAGTTCGCCCTCATGGACTCATGGTCAAGCTAGGGGGTGAACCGTGCAAGTGATTTTGGCTACTCGGTTCTATGATTGGGAGGAACGTGGTTGTTCCCTTTGTCTTTTTTCACACTGGTTCATATATGTAGCCTCTCCTTGCATGAATGAATAATCATATGTTTTCTATAATGTATTTGATGTATCGAATTCGAATTATTGCATATCTATTGAACGAATTTAGTTACAGAAGTAGTGAAATCATTAACGCCTGTACAAATGGTTGTATATTTGTTGTAATGTATTTTGATTCGAATTATTTACATATCTGTAGAATGGATTAATCACAGAAGTAGCAAATTCATTGATGCTTGTATAAATAAATTGTATATTGGTTGAATGTATTTTTGTTGTATCAAATTTGAATTATTTATATATCTGAAGAATGAATTAGCTACAGAAGTAGCGAAAACATTAACACCTATAGGTATGTCCTATAACCTAGGTGGGAATAAAACTGTTTGATCGTGTGAATGGGTGGAGTCAAACTCTCGACAGAACAGTTATAATAGATCCTTGAATAAGTCTTTTGGCTAAAATCTATATGAGAGTTAGGAATAATTTGATTATCCTACTAAATCATTTCGAATGGATTCTGTAACTAAATTTTTGAGTAATTTCTTCTAAGATTGGATTTTTTTTTCTTTCTTTCGGTTATAACAGAGACACCTCCATACATCGAAAGTTTTGACGCATGTCGTCTAAGTATGGACATTTTTGAAACTATATTATATATGTATACGGAATACATAATTCCTACATTTTACAAGTTCAGATTTATAAAGGGAATCGAAACACCATCTTCCCTTAGTGAAGATAAGTTAGTACAATTCAGGACTCACCCACAATAGACCTAAAATCAATATGTATCATGTATATATATGAAATGATATATGCACACCCATTTCAATTGACAAAGTACGATAATAAATATGGAATCTAGTACCTACATAAGCTAATATGCGCAAGTGATTGTATGCACATAAGTAATATCTAATTTCTGAATATGATAAAGGAACTCAGACATGTGGACAACCACCATTATAAAATAAGTATAGATCTCGAGCGTTTCAGTCCAAACAAACAATCAATGCACTATTAAATTGTGGACCGAATACAATAAACCAGATAGTATTAATAACCACATCATTTAATCCTGGGAGGGTTTCTTCCTTTCGGTAGAAAACTTTAGACAATTGGTACAGGACATAGTTGAATCATATAGATAGACTTAGATCTCTCCAATGAACAAGTATAGAGTTCAAAATCAAACATGTGGGTCACTGTATTGAAAAACATCACTTCAAATAAAAACAACCAGGTATGCCTTTTAAAAAATAAACAAGGAAACAAACTACACAGTAGACCAATTTGAATATCAAGTTACCGAAATAACATTTTACAAAGACGAGCGAATGACCCTATGACAACCTATTTTCCATTCCATAAGTTAAATAAACTATTTCTATACAGAACCAAAAGAAGGGCACGAATTCCCTTAAGCTTTTGTAGAACCTGTGGAATTAGTCAGACTAAGAAAAATGTTTGGGAACCCAAATACCTTTTTTCGGATACTTGGGTGGAATTCAAGGCCGATACAGAATGAGAACTACCTACCAAGAAACAAAACCATGAAATTTAGTTCTCATTCAAGTATCAGGTAATAAAAAGAAAATTTTACAAAAGAGATAGGGTAAACGACAACAGTAAATTACTCATCTTTGGTGCACGAACCTGAAGCCTCGTCTACCACTTATATTCTGGATGATTGTCCGAGTGAAGGGAAAAGTTGTAGTAAGCCTCTGATGGGTCCTCGCATAAACAAGGCCCGCCATTAGTGCCAATAAAAATTCCTTAAATCTTTTCTTTTACAGTAAAACATATCCACAGTAAAAAAAAAAAACCTAACCTATATAAACATACTAAAAGTGGAAACAAAACAACAAGATAGTCCTCTCCCAAAGATTTTATTAAAGGCAGGAACTGTAAACTCTTTCAAAAAAAAATGCTATAGAGAATCTTTAAAATCAAACAGAGTCGTCATGCCTCGGTAAGGATAACTATACGCTTTCCACCCCGGAGACAGGAACTTCGGTAAATCTCCTAAGGTCTTAATACTTCTAGTAAAATGACCGTAGGATAACAGAGGAGAAAATCGAATGCTAGACATGGAAAATAACGACTCTATCTAGTCCAAGGCTCTTCGTTTTTTCATCAATCAAGTCGAGGGATTCTTTCTTCGGTGAAACACTCACGGGGCTAACATACTTCTCCAAAATCGGATTTAGGAAGATAAAGAAAGACCTGAGAATTAAACAGTCTTTCCTAAATGAAAGGTTACCATAGAGAAGAACATAACTAGACTGAAAGGAAACCGACGACGCTTATCAGAGGGTAACCCTGCCTTAAATTTTGCCAAAGTATACCAACTTACTTAACCTATCAGGGTTGGTTTTAAGGAAGTACTTATCATCGTTTCCCAAACATGTTGTCGGCCATAGCCATGGTGCGTCCGCCCTTTCCACTTGGAGTGCGCCCTTGATAAGAAAGCATGACATATAGAATCCCAGGGGCATTTTCTACCATGATTTACAAACTCGGCTTCAAGAAGAGCAGTGCAACACAGGAAACCCTTCGTAGGAGGACAAAATTCATAAAATTATAAAACTGTGAGCCTCCCTAAACCCTAGGTGATGCCCTTTTCTCCTTAGAAATAAATGTAGGAATTACAGAGGACAAGTATCCATGTGACGAGAATAGGGTTGGTATGGTACCTCGGTTATGAAGCTAGAAAATTTCAATGTAGATCACAAGGTGGTCATTAATGAATATGTAGAGATTTAACTATGGTGACAGAGAACCATCTCTTCCTCTTTAAGAAGGTGATGCGATTGGATACCCTGTCTTAATTCGAAGGTAGTTTTCACACCCTTTCTTTGATTGAATTGGAAGGGCTATCCAAGTTGGCATCCTCCCACTGTTTCATGGGATAACTAACTCATCACAAGCAACCACCAGTTCAAGGACCACAATTTGATTGTGACTTGGCATGCACGATAACTGTCTAATGGGAACGTTTACCCATAACTTTATCAACAGAAAACGAGTTAAGACTCCCTAAGGATTTAAACCGACCCATAGATTTGATGAATAAACAAACTATTTGATAGAAATGAAGACTAATATAATTACAATCCCTCGATCTTTTACAAGTCATACATGCATAGGATAAGGAACAAGAATAAAGGGGATTTGCATTGTCTTGATTTCCTTCATACAATCTCCTACTCATGGTGTAAGTGAGATATGATGTCGATACCTCTTGTGGTATGTTTAGGACCTGAAATGTTAATGAGATTCTTATAATAAAGTCTTATAACAAGTTCCTTTTCTTATAGTGTATTTCATTGTGACCAAATTGACATCAGAATTGTATGACTAGTATCTTGCCTTCCACTAGGAAACTTAGGTAGGAACAGATAACAAAATTTTTTTTTTATTGTGTAAATTTGAGGTTTGTTACATATGGTATCAGAGAAAAAAGGTTACAACACTGGACCTGAACAGGGCCACAATAGCTTCTTAGTATATATATTCTGATTTATGTAAAACTAATAAAATCTTATGGTTAGAAACAGAAAGACATTTTTGTTTTGTGTTAATTATGGCAATTTAGGATGATGTAGAAATCAGGATGGGAGAAAATCCGCAGCAAAGACCCCTTGGATATCCAAGACATAACAGTGACGAAAGCTCAACCACATAAGTGTTGGAAACAATGATGAATCTTATTGTTGAACTACAAATTTTAAAAGTCGACAATGAAAAATTGAAGAAAGCACAATAGGAATAGCAAGAGATAAATTAAGTCCTGCTGTGCAGTATAGTGACCAAGAAAATCCCAAAGGACGATAACCACGAGGAAGAAGTCAGCAAAAGGGCCTCTAAGAACTCTAGGTCGAAAACAGAAAAATGAGACAGTTTTTCTGAAGGAACACCTGCAACTGAAGACAAAATTAAATCAGACAGAAAAAGAAAACAAGTAGACCACCTCGAAGGAGAATTTTAAAAGATTAAACCAACTACCTTTGATGTAGAATACAGGATGGGAGAAGAAGTTGAGGCATGGTTGTTGGACATCAAAAAATACTTCCATATCTACAACTATTCCAACAACATGAAGGTCAAAATGGCCATCTACAATCTGAAAGGGAAGGCCAACATTTGGTGGCAGAACCTGAAATTGTCCAAGGGAATAAAGGAGAAACAGTTGGAATGGTCTGACTTTAAAAAGTATTTCAAGAAACAATACCTTTTGGAAAACTATTATGAAAGGAAGACGAAAGAATTTTATAAGTTACGGCTTGGACAGATGACAATGGAGGACCTTATAAATAAATTTATGTAACTACTAAGCATCATACTATACATCTGGGAGGATAAGGTAAAAATCCAGCGATTTCTAAGCTATCTACCATAGTTCTACAAGGATAGAATTGAGTTAGACAACCCCAAATCCTTGAGTGAAGTATTCAGGAAAGCATGAATGTGCTATGACCAGTATAAACAGTGGGTAGAGTTTCCCAAAGCCTGGAAGGATAAGAAACAAGATCGAATGAACCAATGGAATAAGGGGTACCAGCCAACTCCTTATCAGAATACAACAAAAAGTTTTCCGAGAAAGGATTTTCACTCCAATCATCCGAATACACAAGGCAGCGGTAAACCGGTAAACCTGGGAACAAAGAAGTTTGGAGACAACTCCCACAAGCCATTAAAGTGTTGGGAATGTGGAGAGCCTCATCTAAGGAGGAACTATCCATGTTTGAGTTCAACAAACAGAACTGTTGTTCATAATTTGTAGAAATCCTTAACGGTGGGAGACGTGGGAAAAAGCCTACATTGGATAAATGCAGCCATATATGGTCGACAAGTTGACCACTAGTCCTCGGTGGTAGAAATCGAAGGTAAAATTACACCTAATGTGGTAGATAAAAACGAACTTAAGAAACTGAACCACGCAAAAGCATGGATTGTACAATTAGCGACTGGTACTAAAAGGAAAGTAGTTGACTTTGTTTCAGATTTTGAGTTCAGCTTATATGGTCAAAATATAAGAACAAATATGAATATCCTACCACTAGGATCTTACAATATGATTATCGGGATGGATTGGTTGGAACAACACAAAGAAGTACTAGACTATTATACAAAGATACTTAGCTATAAAGATGATTTTGACACTATTAGAACAACCCAAGGTATACAAAAACCTGTATCAGTCAGACAAGTTTTAGGGATGCAACTCAAGAAATATATTAGAAAGGGATGTCAAGTGTATGCCATTCAAGTAATGAATCTATTAGAAAAAATATATAAGCCAAAGTTAGAAAACTGTGTTGTCCTACATGAATTTAGAGACATGTTTGTGGATGAGATACCAGAATTACCTCCTCGAAGGGAAATAGACTTCTCCATAGACTTACTACCTGGTTCAACCCCCATCTCAAAAACACCTTACCTAATGAGTCTACCATAACTGATAGAATTAAGAATACAATTACAGGAATTGTTGGACAAAGAGTATATCAGACCAAGTGTTTCACCCTGGGGGGCACCAGTCCTCTTTGTGAAAAAGAAAGAAGGTAATCTAAGACTATGTATCGATTATAGACAACTGAACAAAATGACCATTAAGAACAAATACCCCTTACCAAGGATAAATGATCTGTTCGATCAAGAAGGTGGGGCCAAGATATTTTCAAAATTGGATTTACAATCCAGTTATCATCAAGTTAAGATAAAAGATGAGGACATAAACAAAACCACTTTTCGAATGATATATGGACACTACAAGTTCGTAGTCATACCTTTCGGACTCACTAACGCACCAGCCATGTTTATGTGTCTGATGAACAGTATTTTCAGTCAGTACTTAGACAAGTTCGTGGTAGTATTTATCGACGATATTTTGGTCTATTCAAAAACGGAAGAGGAACATAATGAACACTTAAGAATAGTTTTGCAAACGTTGAGGAAACACAAACTGTACGCCAAATTTGACAAGTGTGACTTCTATAAAAAAGAAATACAATATCTAGGACATGTAATTTCAGTAGAAGGCATTGACGTAGACCTGGAAAAGACAAAAGCCATTATGGAATGCCCAGTGCCTAAAGATGTAGTGGATATACGGTCGTTCATGGGAATCACCGGATATTACTGCAAGTTTATAGAAGGGTTTTCCAGGATAGCCTACCCTATCACATCATTATAAAAGAAAGGAACCAAGTTTAACTGATAGGATAAGTGTCAAGACAATTTTAACAAACTGAAGGGATTATTGACAACTGCACCCATATTGAAGGTAGCATACCCCGATAAAGACTTCACCGTATGTGTGGATGCAAGTAAAGAAGGACTAGGTGGTGTCCTAACTCAGGAAGGACACATTATTTTTTATGAGTCCCAGAAATTAAAAGAACACGAGCGAAATTATGTCACTCATGACTTAGAGTTGGTAGCAGTAATACACGCCTTAAAAATGTGGTGACACTACATAATGGGAAGAAAATTCCTACTATTAATGGATAAGAGTGGGGTGAAACATTTGTTTAACCAACCATATCTTAATGCAAGACAAGCAAGGTGGCTAGCCTTCTTGAGCGAATTCAACTTCGAGGTCAGACATATCAAGGGTAAGAAAAATAAAGTAGCAGACGCTTTAAGCAGAAGAGTCCATGGGTTATTTGAGATAAATATCAGCAGGGTAGAAAGTGATCTGGAACAAAGAATAAGGATAATAGGTATTAACGACGGAAAATAAAATAAGATAATGGTAGAATTACAGAACAGTATCGCAAACTCAGATAAACTGGATCTAAGTATCAAGAAGAAGGAACTACTACGATTTAAAAACAGACTTTACTTACCAGATTCTGCAGAGTTAAAATTACCAGTCTTGGATGAAGTGCATAAGAAACCATATTCTGTCCATCCAGGTTACCAGAAAACGATAACAACACTTAGAAAACTAGTTTATTGGCCTAATATGAAAGGAAAAACAACATAATACTTGTCTAGGTGCCAAGATTGTCAGCAGGTTAAGGTCGAGCACCAGCATCCAACCGGCCTATTACAACCATTACCAGTACCAGAATGGAAGTGGGAGACCATATCACTGGATTTTATAACAGGTTTGCCTAAAACTCAGAAACAGAATGATTCTATTATGGTTGTAATCGATAAACTCAGTAATTCTGCACACTTTATTCCTGTAAATTCTACTTTTAAATCTATAAACATTGTTGAAATATTCATGAAAGAAATTTTTAGACTGCATGGTATTCCTAAATGGTGATTTCAGATAGAGACGTAAAATTCACATCCGATTTTTGGAAGGAATTGTTTGCAGGGCTAAATACTAACTTGAATTTCAGTACAAGTTATCATCCACAAACAGATGGATAGACTGAAAGGAGAAACCAAATCATAGAGGATATGCTCCGCATGTACGTAAGAACAAAACCGAACAAGTGGGAAGACTATCTACACTTGGTAGAATTTGCATATAACAATGGATACCAAACTTTAGCTAAATTGAGCCCTTTTGAAACAATGTACGACAGAAAGTGTACAACTCCAATTAGTTGGGATAACCCGACTGACAGACTCATGGTGGGACCAGAGATGCTCCAAGGAATGGAAAACACGGTAAGGAAGGTACAACAAAATTTGAAAGAAGCACAGGATAGACAGAAGAGCTATGCAGATCAGAAAAGAAGACACTTGGAATTTCAAGTGGGAGACCATGTTTATTTGAAGGTCAAAGCCTGAAAAAGCTCATTGAAGTTAGGGAACTATGCCAAGATGGCACCTAGGTTTTGTGGACCCTTCGAGATACTTTCTCGAATTGGACCCATAGCATATCAACTTGCACTTCCAGCTAATCTGAGAATTCATAATGTATTTCATATTTCTTTGTTGAAAACGTATATTCATGACCCTACTCATATGATTGATTAGAACTTGGTTTAGGTGAAACCTGAAGGCAAGTTCCAGGCAGAACCCCTACGCATTCTAGACCGGAGAGAAATAACACTTTGGAAAAGAGTCATCGCTCAGGTAAAGGTGCAATGGAAGCACTTTAGTCCTGAGGAGGCCACTTGGGAGTTGGAGGGAGATTTGCGGAAATCTCATCCAATCCTGTTCCAGGAAAGGAACGAATGGTGAGGACAATGTTTTACTAAAGGGGGAAAGGATGTGACGTCCCAAAAAAAAAAAAAAATTAGAAATTTAAGTTTGTTGGAAACTCATTTCCGTTTTTAGTAAAATTCGAATTTGGAAAATTTTTTCCATTTATGACAATTCCAAATTTTGAATTTGATATTGTAATTAATTATTATGATTGTTGGGCAAATATCTGATTTGACTCAACTAACTATTTGACTATGACACTTGTATAAAAATAGAATATTTTATATTGATTGCAGGAAGACAAATGGAACAACCATGTTAAAATTTTGTTGACCATGACTCCATGAGTGGGGAACATGTTGGAACTACCTCTAGGCTGGTTGATACAAGTGGCAAATTAGTGATTTGGCCATTGACAGCCCCTGAAAATCAGGGATTTAGAAAGCTGTGAAAAATTCCCAAGGGAGGGAAAAGACCTAGGCAAATAGATAAATAACATACGTGAGGAGGCGGGATGCTGCCAAGTATGCTGGGAAGTAGAGACTACTGGTTTTCTTGCTGTTATGAAAACTATTGCTTGAGTGTGAGGCAAGGGAAACCTACTAGAACTGAAAGATGGTATTGAGGAGGAGTTTGGTTTCAATTTCTCCCTCATGGACTCATGGTCAGGCTAGGGGGTAAACTGTGCAAGTGAATTTGGCTGTTCGGTTCTATGGTTGGGAGGAAAATGGATGTTCCCTTTGTCTTTCCACAGACTAGTTCAAATATGTAGCCTCTCCTTGAATGAATGAATAATTGTATGTTTGTTGTAATGTATTTGTTATATCGAATTTGAATTATTTCATATCTGTTGAACGAATTTAGTTACAAAAGTAGCAAAATCATTAACTCCTGTATAAATGGTTGTATATTTGTTGTAATGTATTTTGATTCAAATTATTTACATATCTGTAGAATGGATTAGTCACAGAAGTAGTGAATTCATTGATGTCTGTATAAATAAATTGTATATTGGTTGAATGTATTTTTGTTGTATCAAATTTGAATTATTTATATATCTGAAGAATGAATTAGCTACAGAAGTAGCGAAAACATTAACACATGTAGGTATGTCCTATAACCTAGGTGGGAATAAAACTGTTTGATCATGTGAATGGGTGGAGTCAAAATTCCGACAGAATAGTTATAATAGATCTCTGAATAAGTCTTTCGACTAAAATCTGTATGAGAGTTAGGAATAATTTGATTACCCTACTAAATCATTTCAAATGGATTCTGTGAATAAATTCTAGAGTAATTTCTTCTAAGATTGGATTTTTTTTTTCTTTCTTTCGGTTATAACAGAGACACCTCCATACATCGAAAGTTTTGGCGCATGTCGTCTAAGTATGGACAGTTTTGAAACTAGATTATATATGTATATGGAATAGATAATTTGTACATTTTACAAGTTCAGATTTATAAAGGGAATCAGAACACCATCTTCCCTTAGTGAAGATAAGTTACTACAGTTCAGGACTCACCCACGATAGACCTAAAATCAATATGTATCATGTATATATATGAACTGATATACCCACACACATTTCAATTGACAAAGTATGATAATAAATATGGAATCTAGTACCTACATAAGCTAATACGCACAAGTGATCGTATGCACATAAGTAATCTCTTCTTTTTGAATATGATAAAGGAACTTAGATAGGTGGACAACCACCATTATAAAATAAGTATAGAGCTCGATCATTTCAATCCAAACAAACAATCGATGCACTGTTACATTGTGGACCGAATACAATAAACCAAATAGTATTAATGACCACATCATTTAATCATAGGAGGGTTTCTTCCTTTCAGTAGAAAATTTTAGACAATTGCTACAGGATAGAGTCGAATCATATAGATAGACTTAGATCTCTCCAATAAACAAGTACAGAGTTCAAAATCAAACATGCGGGTTACTGTATTGAAAAACGTCACTTCAAATAACAACAACCAGGTATGCCTTTTAAAAAATAAACAAGGAAACAAACTACACAGTAGACCAGTTCGAATATCAAGTTACCAAACTAACATTTTACAAAGACGGGTGAATGACCCTATGACCACCTCTTTTCCATTGCAAAAGTTAAATAAAGTATTTCTATACAAAACCAAAAGAAGGGCACGAATTCCCTTAGGCTTTTGTAGAACCTGTGGAATTAGTCGTAGTAAGAAAAATGTTTCAGAACCCAAATACCTTTTGTCGGAGACTTGGGAGAAATTTGAGGCCGATACAAAATGAGAGCTACCTGCCAAGAAACAAAACCCTAAAATTTAGTCCTCATTCAAGTATTAGGTAATAAAAAGAAAATTTTACAAAAGAAATAGGGTAAACGACAACAATAAATTACTCATCTTTGGTGCACGAACCTGAAGCCTTGTCTACCGGTAATATTCTGGATGACTGTCCGAGTGAAGGGAAAAGCTCCAGTAAGCCTCTGATGGTTCCTCGCATAAACAAGGCCCACCATCAGTGCCAATAAAAATTCCTTAAATATTTTCTTTTTCAGTAAAACATATCCATAGTAAAAAAAAAAAAACCTAACCTATATAAACATACTAAAAGCGGAAACAAAACAACAATATAGTCCTCTCCCAAAGATTTTATTAAAGGGAGGAACCGTAAACTCTTTCAAAACAAAATGCTATAGAGAATCTTTAAAATCAAATAGAGTCGTCATGCCTCGGTAAGGAGAACTATACACTTTCCACCTCGGAGATAGGAACTTTGGTAAATCTCCTAAGGTCTTAATACTTCCAGTAAAATGATCGTAGGATAACAGACGAGAAAATCAAATGCTAGACATGGAAAAGAATGACTCTATCCAGTCCAAGGCTCTTCATTTTTTCATCTATCAAATTGAGGGATTCTTTCTTCGGTGAAACACTCACAGGGCTAACATACTTCTCTGAAACCAGCTATAGGAAGATAAAGAAATTCGTAAGAACTAAACAATCTTTCCTAAATGAAAGGTTACCACAGAGAAGAACATAACCAGAATGAAAGGAAAATGACGACGCTTATTAGAAGGTAACCCTGCCTTAAATGTTTCCAAAGTATACCAACTTACTTAACCTATCGGGGTTGGGTTTAAGGAAGTACTTACCATCATTTCCTGAACATGCCATCGGCCATAGCCATGGCGTGCCCGCCCTTTCCACTTGCAGTGCGCCCTTGGTAAGAAAGCACGACATATAGAACCCCAAGGGCATTTTCTGCCATGATTTACAAACTCGGCTTCAAGAAGAGAAGTGAAACACAGGAAACCCTTTATAGGAGGACAAAATTCATAAAATTATAAAACTGTGAGCCTCCCTAAACCCTAGGAGACACCCTTTCCACCTTAGAAATAAATGTAGGAAGTATAGAGGACAAGTATCCATGTGACGAGGATAGGGTTGGTATGGTACCTCAGTTATGAAGCCAGACGAGTTCAATAAAGATCACAGGGTGGTCATTAATGAATATGTAGAGATTTAACTATGGGGATAGAGAACCATCTCTTCTTCTTTTTGAAGGTGATGCGATTGGACACCCTATCTTAATTCGAAGGTAGTTTTCACACCCTTTCTTTGATTGAATCAGAAGTGCTATCCGAGTTGGCATGCTCCCACTGTTTCATGCACTAACTAACTCATCACGAGTAACCACCAGTTCAAGGACCACAAGTTGAATGTGACTTGGCAGGCATGCTAACTGTCTAATGGGAAAGTTTACCCATAACTTTATCAACATAAAATGAGTTAAGACTCCCTAAGTATTTAAACCGACCCATAGATTTGATGCATAGACAAACTATTTGATAGAAATGAACACTAATATAATTACAAGCCCTCGATCTTTTACAAGTCCTACATGCATAGGATAAGGAACAAGAATAAAGAGGATTTGTATTGTCTTGATTTCCTTCATACAATCTCCTACTCATGGTTTAAGTGAGATATGATGTCGATACCTCTTCTGGTATGTTTAGGACCTGAAATTTTAATGAGATTGTTATAATAAAGTCTTATAACAAGTTCCTTTTCTTATAGTGTATTTCTGTGTGACCGAATTGGCATCAGAATTGTACGACTAGTATCTTGCCTTCCACTGGGAAAATTAGGTAGGAACAGATAACAAAAGTTTTTTTTATTGTGTAAATTTGAGGTTTTTTACATATGGTATCAGAGAAAAAAGGTTACAATACTGGACCTGAATAGGGCCACAATAGATTCTTAGTATATATATTCTGATTTATGTAAAACTAATAAAATCTTATGGTTAGAAACAAAAAGCCATTTTTGTTTTGTATTAATTATGGCAGGTCAGGACGATGAAGAAATGAGGATGGGAGAAAATCTGTAGCAAAGACCTCCTGGAGATCCAAGATAGAACAGAGACGGAAGCTCACCCATGGAAGTGTTGGAAACAATGAGGAATCTTATTGTTGAACCACAGATTTTCAAAGCCAACAATGAAAAATTGAAGAAAGGACAACAGGAACATGAAGAGATAAATGAATTCCTATTGCACAGTATAGTGACCAAGAAAATCCCAAAGGACGATAACCATGAGGAAGAAGTCAGCAAAAGGGCCTCCAAGAACTCTAGGACGAAAATAGAAAAAGGCGACGGTTTGTCTAAAGGAACACCTTCAACTGAAGACAAAACTAAATTAGATAGAAAAAGAAAACAAATAGACCACCTCAAAAGAGAATTTTAAAAGATTAAACCAACTACCTTTGATGGAGGATCCAGGATGGGAGAAGAAGCTGAGGCATGGTTGTTGGACATCAAAAAATACTTCCAAATCTACAACTATTCCAGGAACATGAAGGTCAGAATGGCCATCTAAAATCTGAAAGGGAAGGCCAACATTTGGTGGCAGGACCTGAAATTGGCCAAGGGCCTAAAGGAGAAACAGTTGGAATGGTCTGACTTTAAAAAGTATTTCAAGAAACAATACCTTTCGGAAAACTTTTATAAAAGGAAGACAAAATAATTTTATGAGTTACGACTTGGACAAATGACAATGGAGGACCTTATAAATAAATTTCTGGAACTACTAAGGTTTGTACCGTATATCCAATAGGATAAGGTAAAAATCCAGCGATTTCTAAGCTGTCTACCACAGTCCTACAAGGAAAGAATTGAGTTAGACAACCCCAAATCCTTGAGTGAAGTATTCGGGAAAACACGAATGTGCTATGACCAGTATAAACAATGAGTAGAGTTTCCCAAAGCTTGGAAGGATAAGAAACAAGATCGAATGAACCAGCGGAAGAAGGGGTGCCAACCAGCTCCTTATCGGAATACAGCAAAAAGTTTTTTGAGAAAGGATTTTCACTCCAATCATCTGAATACGCAAGGCAGCGGTAAACCGGTAAACCTGGGAACGAAGAAGTTTGGGGACATCTCCCGCGAACCACTAAAGTGTTGGGAATGTGGAGAGCCCCATCTAAGGAGGAACTGTCCATGTTTGAGTTCAACAAACATAATTGTTGTTCATAATTTGCAGGAAGCCTCGACGGTGGGAGACGTGGGCAGAAGCCTATATTGGATAAATGCAGCCATAGATGGTCGACAAGCTGACCACCAATCCTCGGTGGTAGAAATCGAAGGTAAAATCAATGACACTCAAATTTCTGTTTTAATTGACCCTGGAGCTACGTTAAGTTATATTACACCTAATGTGGTAGAGACAAACAAACTTAAGAAACTGAAGCACGCAAAATCATGGCTTGTAAAATTAACGACTGGCACTAAAAGGAAAGTAGTTGACTTTGTTTCAGATTTTGAGTTCATCTTAGATGGTCAAAATATAAGAACAAATTTGAATATCCTACCACTAGGATCTTATGATATGATTATCGATATGGATTGGTTGGAACAACACAAAGCAGTACTAGACTGTTATACAAAGATACTTAGCTATAAAGATGATTTTGACACTATTAGAACAGCCCAAGGCATACAAAAACCTGTATCAGTCAGACAAGTTTCAGGGATGCAACTCAAGAAATGTATTAGAAAGGGATGTCAAGTGTATGCCAATCAAGCAATGAATCTGTTAGAAAAAGAAGATAAGACAAAGTTAGAAAACTTTGTTGTCCTACGTGAATTTATAGACATGTTTGTGGATAAGATACTAGAATTACCTCCTCGAAGGGAAATAGACTTCTCCATAGACCTACTACCTGGTTCAGCCGCTATCTCAAAAGCACCTTACCAAATGAGTCTACCAGAACTGACATAATTAAGAATACAATTACAGGAATTGTTGGACAAAGAGTATATCAGACCGAGCATTTCTCCCTGGGGGGCACCAGTCCTCTTTGTGAAAATGAAAGACAGTACTCTAAGAATATGTATCGATTATACACAACTGAACAAAATGACCATTAAGAACAAATACCCTTTACCAAGGATAAATGATATGTTCGATCAAGTAGGTGGGGCCAAGACATTTTCAAAATTGGATTTACAATCCAGTTATCATCAAGTTAGGATAAAAGACGAGGACATAAACAAAACCGCTTTTCGAACGATATATGGACACTATGAGTTCGTAGTCATACCTTTCGGACTCACTAACGCACCAGCCACACTTATGTGTCTGATGAACAGTATTTTCAGTCAGTACTTAGACAAGTTCGTGGTAGTATTTATCGACGATATTCTGGTCTATTCAAAAACAGAAGAGGAACATGATGAACACTTAAGAATAGTTTTGCAAACATTGAGGAAACACAAATTGTACGGTAAATTTGACAAGTGTGACTTCTATCAAAAAGAAATATACAATATCTAGGACATGTGATTTCAGCAGAAGCCATTGTCGTAGACCCGAAAAAGACAAAATCCATTATGGAGTGGTCGGTGCCGAAAGATGTAGCGGATATACAGTCGTTCATGGGAATCACCGGATATTACCACAGGTTTATAGAAGGGTTTTCCAAGATAGCCTACCCTATCACATCATTACAAAAGAAAGGAATCAAGTTTAACTGGTCAGAGAAGTGTCAAGACAGATTTAACAAACTGAAGGGATTATTAACAACTGCACCCATATTGAAGGTAGCAGACCCCGATAAAGACTTCACCGTATGTGTGGATGCAAGTAAAGAAGGATTGGATGGTGTCTTAACTCAGGAAGGACACGCTATTTGTTCTGAGTCCCGGAAATTAAAAGAACACGAGCGAAATTATGTCACTCATGACTTAGAGTTGGCAGCAATAATACATGCCTTAAAAATGTGGCGACACTACATAATGGGAAGAAAATTCCTACTATTAACGGATAATAGCGGTCTGAAATATTTGTTTAACCAACCAGATCTTAATGCAAGACAAGCAAGGTGGTCAGCCATCTTGAGCGAATTCGACTTCGAGGTCAGACATATCAAGGGTAAGGAAAATAAAGTAGCATATGCTTTAAGCAGAAGAGTCCATGGGTTATTTCAGATAAATATCAGTAGGGCAGAAAGTGATCTGGAACAAAGAATAAGGACAGTAGGTATTAACGACAAAAAATAAACTAAGATAATGGAAGAATTATAGAACAGTACCACAAACTCAGATAAACCGGATCTAAGTATTGACAAGAAGGGACTACTACGATTTTAAAATAGGCTTTACTTACAAGACTCTGCAAGGTTAAAATTAACAGTCTTGGACAAAGTGCATAAGAAACCGTATTCTGGCCATCCAGGTTACCAGAAAACGATAACAACACTTAGAAAACTATTTTATTGGCCTAATATGAAGGGAAAAACAATAGAATACTTGGATAGGTGCCAATATTTTCAGCAGGTTAAGGTCGAGCACCAGCATCCAGCCGACCTATTACAGACATTACCAGTACCAGAATGGAAGTGGGAGACCATATCGCTGGATTTTATAACGAGTTTGCCTAAAACTCAGAAACATAATGATTCTATTATGGTTGTAATCGATAAACTCAGTAAGTCTGCACACTTTATTCCTGTAAAGTCTACTTTTAAATCTATAAACATTGCTGAAATATTCATGAAATTTTTTTTTAGACTGCATGGTATTCCTAAAATGGTGATTTCAGATAGAATTGTAAAATTCACATCCGCTCTTTGGAAGGAATTGTTTGCAGGGATAAATACTAACTTGAATTTCAGTATGAGTTATCATCCACAAACAGATGGATAGACTGAAAGGACAAACCAAATCATGGAGGATATGCTCTGCATCTACATAAGAACAAAACTGAACAAGTGGGAAGACTATCTACACTTGGTAGAATTTGCATATAACAATGGATACCAAACTTCGGCTAAATTGAGCCCTTTCGAAATACTGTATGACAGAAAGTGTACGGCTCCAATTATCTAGGATAACCCAGCCGACAGACTCATGGTGGGACTAGAGATGCTCCAAGAAATGGAAAACACGGTAAGGAAGGTACAACAGAATTTGAAAGAAGCACAAGATAGACAAAAGAGCTATGTAGATCAGAAAAGAAGACACTTGGAATTTCAAGTGGGAAACCATGTTTATTTGAAGGTCAAAGACCGAAAAATCTCATTGAAGTTAGGGAACTGTGTCAAGCTGGCACCCAGGTTTTGTGGACCCTTCGAGATACTATCTCAAATTGGACCCGTAGCATATCAACTTGCACTTCCAGCTAATCTGAGAATTCATAATGTAGTTTATATTTCTTTGTTGAAAAAGTATATTCATGACCCTACTCATATGATTGATTGGCACTTGGTGCAGGTGGAACCCGAAGGTGAGTTCCAGGTGGAACCCCTGCGCATTCTGGACTGGAGAGAAATAGCACTTCAGAACATAGTCGTTGCTCAGGTAAAGGTACAATGGAAGCACTTTAGTCCTGAGGAGGCCACTTGGGAGTTGGAGGGAGATTTGAGGAAATCTCATCCAATCCTGTTCCAGGAAATGAATGAACACTGAGGACAGTGTTTTACTGAAGGGGGAAAGGATGTGACGTCCCAAGAAAATAAAATATTTAGAAATTTAAGTTTGCTGGAAATTCATTTCCGTTTTTAGTAAAATTCGAATTTGGAATTTTTTTTTCATTTATGGCAATTCTGAATTTCGAATTTGATATTGTAATTAATTATTATGATTGTTGGGAAAAGATCTGATTTGACTCAACTAACTATTTGACTTTGACACTTGTATAAAAACATAATATTTTAAATTGATTGCAGGAGGACAAATGGAACAACCATGTTAAAAATTAGCTGACCATGACTCCATGAGTAGGGAACATGTTGGAACTACCTCTAGGCTGGTTGTTACAAGTGGAAAATCAATGATTTGGCCATTGACAGCCCCTGAAAATCAGGGATTTAGAAAGCTACGAAAATTCCCAAGTGAGGGAAAAGACCTAGGAAAATTGATAAATAGCATATGTGAGGAGGCAGGATGCTGCCAAGTATGTTGGGAAGTAGAGACTATTGGGTTTCTTGTTGTTATGAACACTACTGCTTGAGTGTGAGGCAAGGGAAACCTACTAGAACTAAAAGGCAGTACTGAGGAGGAGTTTGGTTTCAACTTCTCCCTCATGGACTCATTGTCAGGCTAGGGGGTGAACCATGCAAGTGATTTTGGCTGCTCGATTCTATGGTTGGGAGGAATGTGGTTGTTCCCTTTGTCTTTCCACACACTGGTTTAGATATGTAGCCTCTCCTTCAATGAATGAATAATCGTATGTTTGTTGTATCGAATTCGAATTATTTCATATTTGTTGAACGAATTTAGTTACAGAAGTAGCGAAATCATTAATTCTTGTATAAATGGTTTTATATTTGTTGTAATGTATTTTGATTCAAATTATTTACATATCTATAGAACGGATTAGTCATAGAAGTAGCGAATTCATTGATGCCTGTATAAATAAATTGTATATTGGTTGAATGTATTTTTGTTGTATCAAATTTGAATTATTTATATATCTGAAGAATGAATTAGCTACAGAAGTAGCGAGAACATTAACACCTGTAGGTGTGTCCTATAACCTACATGGGAATA
The DNA here is from genome assembly GCA_009831015.1 of Picea engelmannii. Classification (NCBI taxonomy): domain Eukaryota; kingdom Viridiplantae; phylum Streptophyta; class Pinopsida; order Pinales; family Pinaceae; genus Picea; species Picea engelmannii. The sequence goes on along the minus strand of ML817378.1, from coordinate 48,365 downwards.
AAACTATTTGATCGTGTGAATGGGTGGAGTCAAACTTATGAAAGCATAGTTATAATAGATCCCTGAATAAGTCTTTTGACTAAAATCTGTATGAGAGTTAGATATAATTTGATTATCCTACTAAATCATTTCGAATGGATTCTGTGACTAAATTCTGGAGTAATTTCTTCTAAGATTGGATTGTTTTTTTCTTTCTTTCGGTTATAACAGAGACACCTCCATACATCAAAAGTTTTGGCCCATGTCATCTAAGTATGGACAGTTTTGAAACTAGATTATATATGTATACGGAATAGATAATTTGTACATTTTACAAGTTCAGATTTATAAAGGGAATCCGAACACCATCTTCCCTTAGTGAAGATAAGTTACTACAATTTAGAACTCACCCACGATAGACCTAAAATCATTATGTATCATGTATATATATGAATTGATATATGCACACCCATTTCAATTGACAAAGTCCAATAATAAATATGGAATCTAGTACCTACAGAAGCTAATACACACAAGTGATCATATGCACATAAGTAATCTCTGCTTTATGAATATGATAAAGGAACTCAGATAGGTGGACAACCACCGTTATAAAATAAGTATAGAGCTCGATCATTTCAGTCCAAAAAAATAATCGATGCACTGTTACATTGTGGACCAAATACAATAAACCAGATAGTATTAATGACCACATCATTTAATCCTGGGGCGGTTTCTTCCTTTTAGTAGAAAACTTTAGACAATAGGTACAGGACAGAGTCAAATCATATAGATAGACTTATATCTCTCCAATGAACAAGTACAGAGTTTGAAATCAAACATGTGGGTCACTGTATTGAAAAACGTCACTTCAAATAACAACAGCGAAGTGTGCCTTTTAAAAAATAAACAAGGAAACAAACTACACAGTAGACCAGTTCAAATATCAAGTTACCGAAATAACATTTTAGAAAGATGGGAAAATGAACCTGTGACAACCTCGTTTCCATTCCACAAGTTAAATAAACTATTCCTATATAGAACCAGAAGAAGGGCACGAATTCCCTTAAGCCTTTTTAGAACCTATGGAATTAGTCGGAGTAAGAAAAAATTTTCGAAACCTGAATACCTTTCGTCGGAGACTTGGGAAAAATCCGAGGCTGATATAGAATGAGAGCTACCTACCAAAAAACAAAACCCTAAAATTTAGTCCTCATTCAAGTATCAGGTAATAAAAAGAAAATTTTACAAAAGAGATAGGGTAAACGACAACAACAAATTACTCATCTTTGGTGCACAAACCCGAAGCCTCGTCTACCGCTTATATTTTGGATGATTTTCCAAGTGAAGGGAAAAGGTGCAGTAAGCCTATGATGGGTCCTTGCATAAACAAGGCCCACCATCAATGCCAATAAAAATTTCTTAAATCTTTTCTTTTTCAATAAAACATATCCACAATTAAAAAAAAAACCTAACCTATATAAACATACTGAAAGAGGAAACAAAACAACAAGATAGTCCTCTCCCAAAGATTTTATTAAAGGGAGGAACTATAAACTCTTTCAAAACAAAATGCTATAGAGAATATTTAAAATCAAACAGAGTCATCATGCCTTGATAAGGAGAACTATACGCTTTCCACCCCGGAGACAGAAACTTCAGTAAATATCCTAAGGTCTTAATACTTCCAGTAAAACGACCGTAGGATAATAGAGGACAAAATCAAATGCTAGACATGGAAAAGAATGACTCTATCCAGTCCAAGGCTCTTCGTTTTTTCATCAATCAAATCGATGGATTCTTTCTTCTTTGAAACACTCATGGGGCTAACATACTTCTCTGAAACCGGCTATAGGAAGATAAAGAAAGACCTGAGAATTAAACAGTCTTTCCTAAACAAAAGGTTACCACAGAGAAGAACATAACCAAACCGAAAGAAAAAGAATGATTCTTATCAGAAGGTAACCATGCCTTACACATTGCCAAAGTATACCAACTTACTTAACCTATCAGGGTTGGGTTTAAGGAAGTACTTACCATCGTTTCCCGGACATGCTGTCGGACATAGCCATGGCGCGTCCGCCCTTTCCACTTGGAGTGCGCCCTTGGTAAGAAAGCCTAACATACATAACCCTAGGGGCATTTTCTTCCATGATTTACAAACTCAGCTTTAAGAAGAGCAGTGCAACACAGGAAACCCTTCATGGGAGGACAAAATTCAGAAAATTATAAAACTGTGGGCCTCCCTAAACCTTAGGTGACGCCCTTTCCACCTTAGAAATAAATGTAGGAAGTACAGAGGACAAGTAGCCATGTGACGAGGATAGGGTTGGTATGGTACCTCGGTTATGAAGCCAGACGAGTTCAATAAAGATCACATGGTGGTCATTAATGAATATGTAGAGATTTAACTATGGTGACAGAGAACCATCTCTTCCGCTTTAAGAAGGTGATGTGATTGGACACCCTGTCTTAATTCGAAAGTAGTTTTCACACCCTTTCTTTGATTGAATCATAAGTGTTATCCGAGTTGACATCCTCCCACTATTTCATGGGCTAACTAACTCATCACAAGCAACCACCGGTTCAAGGACCACAAGTTGACTGTGACTTGGTAGGCACGATAATTGTTTAATGGGAAAGTTTACCCATAACTTTATCAATAGAAAACGAGTTAAGACTCCCTAAGGATTTAAACCGACCCATAGATTTGATGCATAGACAAACTATTTGATAGAAACAAACACTAATATAATTCCAAGTCCTCGATCTTTTACAAGTCCTACATGCATAGGATAAGGAACAAGAATAAAGGGGATTTGTATTGTCTTGATTTCCTTCATACAATCTCCTACTCATGGTTTAAGTGAGATATGATGTTGAGGCCTCTTTTGGTATGTTTAGGACTTGAAATGTTAATGAGATTCTTATAATAAAGTCTTATAACAAGTTCCTTTTCTTATAGTGTATTTATGTGTGAGTGAATTGACATCAGAATTATATGACTAGTATCTTGCCTTCCACTGGGAAACTTAGGTAGGAACAGATAACAAAAGTTTTTTTTTTATTGTGTAAATTTGAGGTTTGTTACAGCCCTCACCTCCTAGTTTCCAAGCATTGTCTGGTCACTTTCGCCATAGGCCAATTCAAAGATATTGTCCTCTGTGATGTCTCCACCTTGGATTGTGCGGATTTGTTGCTCGGTATGCCATACCAAACCCAAATAAATGCTATTTATCTAGCCAAATACCACCAGTACAAAATTACCAAAGAAGGCCACACTTATATCTTAGCTGCAACAAAACCCAAACTGCCTTCTACCAAAGAACAAATTCCACATGTACACTTAAAAACCAATGTGTCTCTCTCTATTTGGTGCACCCAATAACACCAAACAATACAACTCACCTTGTTCCTGAAACTATGACTCCCCTCCTCCATGAGTTCGCATAGGTATTTCAACCTCCGAAGGGACTTCCCCCCTCCCACCACATTGACCATTCCATTCATCTCATCCCTGAATCTGCCTTACTTAACGCCCCTACTTACCGGTTGGCCCCAATAGAAACAAAAGAAATGGAAAGAAAACTGATCGACCTCATCAAATCTAGCCACATCCAACCTTCATCTTCTCCCTGTGTTTCTGTTGCCTTTGTCATCCCTAAACGAGATACCTCAGAAATGTGCCTTGTCACTTATTACCGAGCCTTGAACAAAGAGACAATAAAAAACCATTACCCCATTCCCCATATTGAGGAACTACTCGACACCCTCCAAGGAGCTAAGTGGTTTACTAAATTGGATTTGACAACCGACTACCATCATGTTCAAATGAACATAGATGATGTTTGGAAAACAACGTTCAAGACCAAATTTGGTCTTTTTGAGTGGAAAGTCATGCCTTTCAGTCTCACCAACGCCCCAACCAATTTCATGAGGCTCATCAATGACATATTTAGAGAACATTTGGGTCGATTTGTGGTCATCTACTTAGATGACATTCTCATCTTCAATCGGACATGGGACACTCACATGAAACATGTCCGACAAGTTCTCCAAATTCTCCAAGAACACAAGTTGCAACTCAAAGAGAAGAAACCATATTTTGGTCAGACTTCAGTCCCCTATCTCAGCTTTGTGGTCAGTTCAGAGGGTATTCAACTAGATCCAACTTGCATCCAAGCATTGAAACAATGGCCTCAACCTTCTTCAGCTAAGGAGTTGAAAAGGTTTTTGGGTGGCATCAATTTCTATCGTAATTTCATTCCCTCTTTTTAAAATCTTTCTCGACCTTTGCATCATCTCTCAAATGCTTCTTCTACATTCATCTAGACCAAAGAAAACTACTCACTTTGCTCAGCTCAAAGACGCCCTCTGCTCATCCCCTGTTTTACATCTGCTAGACCTCTCCCAACCCTTTGAGATTGAGTCTGTGTAGTGACCGGGATTTCATTAAAACTACCATGAATTAAAACAGAGCGGAAATTTTGAAATTTACTAAAAATTCGCTTACTCTAGCATATTCACTCCCAGATTTTGATAAATAAAATAACATTTTACATAACAATTTGCATAACAAGTTAAATTTACATAACAATTTGCATAACAGGTTAAATACCTCGTTCTGATGTTGTTGCTCCCTTCGCTTGAACCTATTCGCAGCCGCTTGCTCCTTAAGACACCCCAAAACCAGCCACCCTACCGACCAGTACGCCTAGCCCTAGGACATCGATGGACGTCCTAGCCCTCCGAGCCCAAAACCCCTCAGCCCCGGTGCACTGTAAATCCCACCGTTAACTA
>ML817378.1:15236-33373 GCA_009831015.1 Picea engelmannii | reverse complement strand
TCATACTTCAGCTAATCATAATCAAAATAATTAATTAATAACATATAATTAATTAAGGTTATATAATAATTAATTATAATTTAGCTAATGTTTAGGATTATTTATGAAATTATTCATATTAATAAGTAAAGGGTCATTACAGTCTGACACCTCACAAAATGTTATTGGTGTCGTGCATAAATAGGGAGGACACCCCATTGCTTACCACTCTGAAACCATGTCCGAGGCAAAGAAAAATTGTAGTACCTATGACAAGGAATTTTATAGTCTAGTGAAAGCACTCAAACAATGGAGGCATTATTTGTTGGGTAAAGAAACCATTTTTCATACCGACCACCACCCTTTGATTTTCATCAACTCTCAATCGAAGATTCAGTAACAAAGGCACCTTAAATGGGCCTCGTACATTCAACAATTTCACTTAGTCATCATATACAAGAAAGGCACTTCTAATAAAATGGTTGATTTGCTAAGTCGTCCTCTCACTCCAGTTCTTTCCATTCTGGAAGTACCTTGTGCTACTTATGATACATGGAAGCATCAATATGCTACTAACACCGACTTTCGAGAGATTTTGGAAGCTTTGCAAATCCCCACAATGATGGGACAATTACTTACACATTCTCCAACATAGCTACAACAAGGCAACACATTCTTCTATAGGATTTTAACCTTTTGAAGTCTCCTTGGGATTCCAACCAGGATTTGCAACCTAGATTCCACTCACTTGGGATCCTCAAGGTACCTTCCATCAACAATAGGAACAAATGTCAGCTCAACAATTTCTCCAACAAATTGCACAATGCCACAGTGCAGTCACATCAACACTCAAAGAAGCCCAAGATCATGCCAAGAAGCACCATGAAAAAAAAAGAACCTTCATGGCCTTTCAACCAAGGGAACAAGTCTGGTTACACTTGGATAAGAAGTGCTTCAAATGCCACTATCACAAGCTTCTGCCAATCAGATATGGTCTGTATACAATGCTCGACAAGATTGGAGAAAATACATATAGGTTGGATCTGCCACCACAACTGGGAATCCACAATGTCATTAATCTAAATCACTTAAAGTTGTTTGAGCCTTCTATCTTGGAAGAAATATTCACCATCGCTCATCCACTAGACAATATTCCTGATTTCCAAATCCCATTAGCCAAAGACACTATACTGGACACTCGAAGTCGCCCTACAAGACACTGGACTTACACTTCATATCCGGTAGCCCACCAAGGCCAAACTCGAGCTCAGGAAACGTGGATCACAACTAATGTATTTCACAACAATTTTTCACATCTTCTTATGGAATTCAGGACACTTCCAAATCTAAACAGAAAGGAATTCGGCTAAGGAGGCCACCTAGGGGAACACCCACCTAAGGCATACAAGTCAATCACCTAGGCACAACACTTCTTCACCTTTTGATGATGAATTAAATATATGAAAAATAAATGGTTCCCTTGGTATATAAGGTGAACCCAGACTAAAATAAAGCATTATTACCTTTTCTTTTGAAGCTATGTGTCTTGGTTGTTTTCTTTTCTGAGTTTGCATTTTACATTCATGGAAATTTCATTTTTAGGGTTTCTGAAGAATAACCAGTGCACCTTCCTTCATGGCTACCTCCTGGTGACTCCATTTTCCATGATTCCACCTTTGAGAGCAAGCTTATCTCATTGGCTAGCCACTCTCTCAAGGAGAAAATCATTTCCTTTAAGTTTTTTGAGGTAGAAGGGAGGGCGCACCAACTAGGGTTTGTGCCCTTGCTAGTTTCTTCTTTGTGGGAATGAAGTGAGTGCACCCTCTTCCATGGTTGCACTGGGCATCTCCCACTAATCCGATGAGGTCACTATGATATCATCAAAACCATTTGTCCACTCTCGAGTCACCCAAGTCTGGATCCCCATTTGCTTGGTCACCCAAACTAATGTTGTGCCCTTATTCAGATTTGCACCCCTGAGGAGAGTTTTTGGTCAAAAGCCGATCTATGGCTTGCATGGTCACCTTCTCCTGTAGATCGGCTTCTTGGGCAGATCAATTCATCTAGCAAAATTCTACTCTATGGTTTTATAAAGGTTACACAAGCTAATTGGTTCACTATTTTCACACAATACAAAGATAGAAAAAATGTAATAAACGAAGTGTTGCAGCAAGACAAATTTTAGGGGATAAATTTATCCCATCGAATAATTTTCGATTTTTTTTCCCTAAAAAAGTTTCGTTAATTTCAATTTTTTATAAAAATGATTCACCCAAATTCAATAGAATAAAATTATTTTACCTCATAAATTCCCAAAACTTTACAGAAACTATATAAAATATCGCCAAACATTTTATAGTTTGCATATTAAGAACTAGCTATATTCACCAAGGTTTCTACATTTAAAAATAAATTTTCATCCTTAAAATTATCCCTACCATGGAGCTCAAAGGATGAAAGAAATAATTAAAAATGCAAATACACATAGCTTCAAGGTTTAAATATGCAACTAAATATCCATGAATTATGTTGAAATTTTAGGAATATGTCTTCAAGTGAGGTGCATTATTGGTGATCCATCCTTCTTGGGAGGCATTTATATTCAAGAATCCATATTTGGAGGTGTTGCCTCATGTTCCACATCAACCTCTTTAAACCTATATAAATACATAGGGTGATTCCATCAAACTATCTCCTACATCATAACCTTCTTACTTGTCAGATTTATCATTTGTCGGCTATGCTTGTATTTTTCCTTCAAATCTACTTTTATGGTGGAACCTCTCTTGTAACATCCCACTCTAGTGCACTGAGCGAACTTATTCTTTGAGGACACTTGCTCGCAAGTGATCCAGATTATTATTCTATTAAAACTTATGATTTTGATTACGAGGCGTTATGGGTTGATGACATGTTGTTTTACCTCTTTGACATAGACAGGTGTTATTGACTCGGTTTTACTGAGTGTGCAGGATTATGGACCTAGAGGATGTCAAGGCATCGATGGAACCCCTTGGACTCCGGATCAAGTCGGGGAGTGTACCATTGGGGTTTGATTGTTTTAATGTGATTTTAGTGCATATGAGTAAATGATATGATATGGATATATTCTGACATGATTCGTTGATGATGTAGGCTGACGATAGCTTGCTGACCAGACTCGCATGTGGAGTAAAGGGGTCACGCATGACTACCAGAGATGATGAGGGAGAGGTGTGGATAGCATCCCTGCCACAACCTACTAGCACTCCCACTGTGGCTCGAACTGTGATGCAGGAGCATCGCCAGTAGGTAGCAAGCACGCGTGGATGTGGAAGACAGCTCGACAAGCGCCATCACATTTCTTGTTGAAATTTTTTGAAGTTTGAAAGCGCCATATAATTAATGGAATAGTTAATAGGGGCATACTCACATTTATGGAGAAGCATTGTAATCAGACCTTGAGCGTCCCGCTCTCATCTGAAATAGATAGAGGCATTTATGCTAAGTTAATGTAGGTAGATAGAATTTAATGCTTAGATTAGACAGTTAGAGTGCAAGAGGGAAACGAGATATAGAGACCCTCATTGTATAGTTATATTATTATTGTCAAGAGAAGAGCATAGAGAGGAGAGCAGAGAGTTGTAGTTGAAAACACCCATGTACAGAAGTTGTGGATTAATACAAAGAGCTTTGACTCAGATTCATGGTGTTGTGAAATTCTTTCTGTATGCGTTGTTGAATGTTATGCTCAGGAATGTTTTACTCTTTCTGTCATGCATTTGTTGTTTATGCTATGTGTGTATGATTTCTTATTAAACGTCTAAAATCTGAGAGAGAGAGTAAGGGAAATGAGTTTCAATTTCTTTTCTGTCTGAGTGAGAGTTCCTGCAAGGAGTGTAGTTGAATTTGTCCGCAAGGAGTGCGTTGAAAAGAGTTCAGAGTTTTATCTCTGAAAGCTCAGATATGATAGATTTTGTTCTCATTTCCTCAGAAGTGAAGTTAGGCACAGGAGACGTGCAAAGTGTGCACAGGACGAGAGTAGTTTCAGGGTTTGTAATACCTGGAGGACTGTTGAAAGACTGTTGTTGCAGGGAGTGCGCAGAGTCAAAGGAATTCAATTCTTTGAAGTAATTGAAGGATTTTCTGCAAGGAGTGCGTGTAGAAGTCATCTTAAGGACTCGGAGTTGGAGAAAGCTCAACAGGGATAGAGTCTTCATAGTTGTCGAAGAAAAGCACAGAAGGTTGGTGACTTGAGGCGTTGAAAGGAGGCGTCCCAAGATCATGTTGCAGGTGGTTAAGTTCCATGGAAAAACAATTTACCAAATTTGTAGAAGTTCTTAGAAGGGAGAACGGACAGTCGGAATTATCCGTGGAGAATGAAGTCTTTTGAGTCGTCAGATCTCACAGAGGAGCAAGGAGGTTATAGCGACTGTTTTAAAAGGTTCAAGCTCAGGAGAGGCAGAGCCATAGATCCAAGCCAACAATGATCGTTGGATTTGCCCGTAGATTTCCATTTCGGGGTTTTGTGAACTGAAGTCCTGAAATCTTTGCATTAGGACTCGTGAAATCACGAAGTGCGAAGTCCTGAAAAGGAAGAAAGTCTAATTGTGGGGCCAGCGCTGGGAATCGTGTTGGAGGTTGACATTTTGGGGTTTCAAGAAATAGAGAATCAGGATTTCAGGGTTCATGGAGTAGAGTTGCATGACATCGCAACTCGCAAACTCGCGAAAGTCGAAAAGCTGAAATTGATATTGAGATTCAGGAATTCGAGGTTTTTGTTGACATGAGATTTCAGGAGCGAGAGTCTCGAACTCCCAATATGCGAAGAATGCGTTGACCGTTGGATCAAGAGGGGAATCACAGTCGTTGATTCCTTTTGGTGACCGAACATCAGAGTTTCAGTAATTCAGGTTTTGGGATTTCATAAGTCGAGGGGATGAGTTGGATGACATCGCAACTTCCTAAATCGTGATAAGGAGAAATCCAAAATTGGCAAGGGAAAAGTCAAGTGTTGACTATTTTCGGGTTTCGGGGGTTTGAGAGACAAGGCACTTGACCACCAGATTCGTGAAATCGCGAAGTCTGATCTCCCGAAGTATAAAGGGGGAAATTTCTCAAGGTTATTTGTGGGTGCATATTTTCCAAAAGGGAAATAGAAGAGCCAACTATTGAGAGCTCTTCGGGCCAGTGGAAGAAGAAAGATAGTGTGTGCGTGGACTTCCAACCTGTGGGTTGGGAGGGCTGCATCAGGTTTGGTATCAGAGCATGATTCTTGTTTGTATATTTCAGGCAGGAAAAGAAGGAAGGAATTTCAGCTATGCTTCCAAGGAGAAGGGATAGACAAACACCCGATCCACCAGAGGATAGGGAAATTCCATAAGGAAGAGGCAGGCGGGTGCAGAATCCAGAAGTGGAAAGAGATCTGCATGACATTTGCGCCAGACTCATGGATGTGGAAATAAAATAAAGGCCCAGAGTTTATATTGGAGATGTCAATGAGTTCGAAAGAGAAGATGAAGCTGGACATGAAGAAGAAGTCACAACAGAAGATGTAGCACATGAACACTTGATTAGAGCTGTTGCAAGAATGAGTGCAAGAGCCAAAATGGACATTCCAGTTTATGAGGGAAACTTGGATGTTGAGGAGCTTCTAGACTGGATTAGAGCTATGGACACATATTTTGACTATGAATATGTCGAAGAAGACAAGAAGTTCAAACATGCAACATTGTGGTGGGATGAAATACAAGTTGATAGACGTTGTCAAGGTAAGCAGAAGATCAAGAGTTGGGATAGGATGATTGCCAAGATGAAAGCGAAATTTATTCCCAAGGATTATCAAATTACTCTATTTTGAAGGATGCAAAACTTGAGATAGAAGATGATGACAGTAAAGGAGTACACTGAAGAGTTCTACAAGCTGAACATCAGAGCAGGTCATCGTGAAAGTAATGATGAAAAGGTTGCCAGGTATATGAATGGCCTGAGATATGACATTCAGGATGAGATGAGCATGATGACCATCCGAACAGTGGAAGATTCTTATCAAATGGCTCTAAAGGTGGAAGAGAAGCTGAGCCGAAAACAAGGTCAAAGAGGTTGAGGCAGAAGTCAACCCAGAGGAAAATCAGTTGCCCAGGATAAGAACTTGAAGTCTAAGGAAGAATGGAAGAAACCTCAACCTCAAATTGAGAGAGGTGGAAGCTCACAGAAAGGGAAATATGCTGGACAAAGAAGGAAGTATGTTGATCAAAGAGGGGAGTATGTTGATAACAACATTTTTCCTCATACTAGAGGTAGAGGAAGAGGAAGAAGTTGAGTGATAAAATGCTTCACGTGCGGAAAGGTAGAACACAAGTCTTATGAATTTCTAGACAAGAATAAAGAGGAAGGAGAGACTCACATTGCTGAAGCACAAAGGTGAAATGTTGAGGCAGAGGATGTTGAAGGTGGAAGATCACTGATGATGCGAAAATCTCTTTTGACATGAGAGAAGGAGGTGGAGAGTTCAGTCCAAAGAAATATACTTTTTCGGACTGCTTGCAAGACCAAAGATAGGGTATGCAAAGTCATTGTAGATAGTGGTAGCATGGATGATCTCGTTTCTACAGAGATGGTAGAAAAGATGGAGTTGGAGACAGTTGAACATCCAAGTCCATACAGATTTTCATGGTTGCAAAAAGGACATCAGGTAAATATCACTAAACAATGTTTAGTTGAATTTAAGATAGGAGGATATAATGATAAGATATTGTGTGATGTCATTCCTATGGATGTTTTTCATCTATTGCTGGGTAGACTGTGGCAATATGACAGGAATGTGATTCATGATGGGAGAAAGAACACATACACCCTAGAGAAAAATGGGAGAACTCACATGCTTTTGCGAATCAGAGATAAGGAGGTGAAACCTGAAGTAAGCAACACTGTACTTCTCATGAGTGGGAAGGAACTTATTACAGAGGTTAAGAATAAGGAGGAACCGTAATTCATTGTGGTCAGGAAGCCAAAGATTGTTTTAACCAACACAAGGGTAGATGATTTACCAGAAGAGGTTCAGGAATTGCTGGAAGAGTTCGTTGACATAGTAGTGGATGAACTACCTCATTCGTTGCCATCGATTAGAAGTATAAGTCATCAAATCGATATCATACCTAGAGCTAGTTTTCCAAACAAAGCAACGTACAGATTGACACCGCAGGATAATGAAGAGGTCAAAAGACAGGTCCAGGATCTGTTGACAAAGGTTTGGTCAGAGAAAGTTTGAGTCTGTGTGTTGTTCTGACAGTACTCAATCCAAAGAAAGACTGAGGCTAGAGGATGTGTACTGACTCAAGGGAAATCAACAAGATAACCATCAGGTACAGATTTCCATTGCCAAGGATGGATGATTTGATGGATTGCTTGAGTGGAGAATTTTTTTTTCGAAGATTGACTTGAAGAGTGGCTATCATCAGATTCGCATGAGAGAAGGTGACGAATGGAAGACAACATTCAAAACCAATGAAGGGTTGTATGAATGGCTTGTTATGTCATTTGGCTTAACAAACGCACCGAGTACTTTCATGAGATTGATGAATGAAGTCCTGAAGGATTTCATCGGGAAATTTGTCATTGTGTACCTTGATGACATACTGATTTTCAGTAAAACAAAGGCAGAGCATATGAAACATTTGGCTACAGTGATGAAGAGGCTACATCAAGAGAAGTTGTTGATAAATATGAAGAAATCCTCATTCATGAAGACAGAGCTCATTTATTTGGGGTTTGTTATTTCTACAGATAAGTTGAGGATGGATCCAGATAAGGTGGAAGTAATTAAGAATTGGCCATCACCAAAGAGTATATTTGAGGTGAGAAGTTTTCATGGATTGGCTAGTTTCTACCAGAAGTTCATCAGGAATTTTAGTGGAATTAGTGCACCGATAATGGACATAGTGAAGAAGAGACACAAGTATTTTCACTAGACAAAAGAGGTCGAGAAGAGTTTTAATTTGTTGAAAAGGAAAATTACGGAACAACCAATTCTGGTGTTGCCGTATTTCAAAAAGACATTTCAAGTGAAATGCGATGCAAGTGGATTTGCAATAGGGGCAGTCTTGAGCCAAGAAGACAGATCGATAGCGTACTTCAGTGAGAAGCTGAATGAAGCGAAATTAAAATACTCCACGTATGATAAGGAGTTCTATGCTATTATTCAGGCATTGAAGAAATGGAGACACTACTTGATCCCCAAGGAGTTTTTCTTATACAGTGATAATCATGCTTTGCAATTTGTGACTCAATAGAAGAAGTTGAATCAAAGACATGTTAAATGGGTTGAATATATGTAAAATTTCACTGTTGTGATTAAACATATTTCTGGAACTACTAACAAAATTGTTGATGCTTTAAGCAGGAAATGTTTACTATTGCAGAAGTTCAGAGTCAAAACACTGGGTTTTGATGATCTCAGGGACATGTATAGATATGATCCAGATTTTAAGGAGGCGTACGAAGTAGATGAGAATCCAATTCTCGGGGATAGAAGCCAATGGGAAGAATACATGATCCAGGAAGGAATATTGTTTAAAGGTAATCAACTTTGTATTCCAAAATGCTCCACGAGGGAGAATTTGCTGAAGGAGAAACATAGTGGAGGATTGGCCAGACATTTCGGTCATGACAAGACGTTCGCAAAGTTTTATGAGTCATATTTTTAGCCAGGAATTCGAGTAGAAATCAAAATATTTGTGGACATATGTAGAATTTGTCAGCATTCCAAAGGGAAGAGGCAGAATGCATGCTTTTATCAACCATTGCCCATACCTGAGAGGCTGTGGGATGCAGTCAGCATGGATTTCATATTGGGGCTGCTAAGAACACAAAGAGGGTTTGACTCAATCTTTGTGGTGGTGGATAGATTTTCCAAAATGGCACATTTCATTCCATGTCAGAAAACCAGTGACGCAACTCATATTGTAAACCTGTTTTTCAAAGAAGTCATTCGACTTCATGACTTGCCAAGGAGCATAGTTTCGGATCGAGACACTAAATTCGTAGGACACTTCTGGAGAAACTTATGGAAGAAGCTAGGAACAAACTTGTCATTTAGTTCAGCTTATCATCCTCAGACGAATGGACAGAAAGAAGTTGTAAATAGGAGCTTGGGAGACTTGCTGAGGAGCTTGGTGACATAACACCACAGCCAGTGGGACAACATATTACCACAGGCGGAGTTTGCTTACAATGATTCAATCAATAGAAGCACGAGACAGAGTTTGTTTTAGATTGTCTATGGCATGCAACCAAGAGGAATTTCTGAGCTGAGGGATTCGGAACAGACTGCAACTAGGAGCGCTAGTGCAGAAGATTTCACAAAGGCGATGAAGGAGCTTCACATCTAGGTGAAGGAGCAATTGCAACGTTCGAGCCAAGAATATAAATGCAGGGAAGATCAACGCAAAAGAGAACTTCAGTTTGAAGTTGGTGATTTGATCCTTGCACATTTGAGGAAGGAAAGGTTCCCAAAGGGGACATATAACAAACTCAAGATGAAGAAAATCGGACCATGTAAGGTCTTGAAGAAATTTGGGGCGAATGCATATGAGATTGAATTACCCGATGGGATCGAAATTTCTCTGATATTCAATGTCTCAGAGTTGTACCCTTATAAAGATGAGGAAGCAGAAACAGGTAATGAATAGCCAGAGTTTTAGTGGACAAAGCAGATGCCAGTTGCAGAGAAACCACAGATGGAGCGCATACTGGACAAAAGAGTTGGTAAGAGGACTAGGAGAAAGGAATACTTTGAATACTTGGTCAAGTGGAAGGGACATCCAGTTGAATATGCCAGCTAGGAAAATGAAGCAGAGATCCAGAAGCATGGACAGACCATTCGTGAGCTCATGGACAAGAGCCCATGAAAATTTTCAAGTGATAGAGTATGATGCAAGAGCATCGCCAGTAGGTAGCAAGCACGCATGGATGTGGAAGACAACTGGACAAGTGCTAGCACATTTCTTGTTGAAATGTTTTGAAGTTTGAAAGTGCCATATAATTAATGGAATATTAAATAGGGGCGTACTCACATTTATGGAGAAGCATTGTAATCAGACCTTGAGCGTCCCGCTCTCATCTGAAATAGATAGAGGCATTTATGCTAAGTTAATGTAGGTAGATAGAATTTAATGTTTAGATTACACAGTTAGAGTGCAAGAGGGAAACGGGATATAGACACCCTCATTGTATAGTTGTATTATTATTGTCAAGAGAAGATCATAGAGAGGAGAGAAGAGAGTTGTAGTTTAAAACACCCATGTACAAAAATTGTGGATTAATACAAAGAGCTTTGACTCAGATTCATAGTGTTGTGAAATTCTTTGTGTATGCGTTGTTGAATGTTATGCTCAGGAATGTTTTACTCTTTCTGTCATGAATTTGTTGTTTATGCTATGTGTGTATGATTTCTTGTTAAATGTCTGAAATATGAGAGAGAGAGTAAGGGAAATGAGTTTCAATTGTTTTTCTATCTGAGAGAGAGTAAGGGAAATGAGTTTCAATTGTTTTTCTATCTGAGTGAGAGTTTCTACAAGGAGTGCAGTTGAATTTGTCCACAAGGAGTGCGTTGACAAGAGTTCAGATTTTTATCTCTGAAAGATCAGATAGGATAGCTTTTGTTCTCATTTCCTTAGAAGTGTAGTTAGGCACAAGAGCCGTGCAAAGTGTGTGCAAGCCGAGAGTAGTTTCAGGGTTTGTAAGACCTGGAGGACTGTTGAGAGACTGCTGCTGCAGGAAGTGCGTAGAGTCGAAGGAATTCAATTCTTTGAAGTAATTGAAGGATTTGTTGCAAGGAGTGCGTGCAGGAGTCATCTTAAGGACTGAGAGTTGGAGAAAGATTAGGAGGGACAAAGTCTTCACAGTTGTCGAAGAAAAGCATAGAAGGTTGGTTCCTTGAGGCGTCACAAGATCGTGTTGCAGGTGGTTAAGTTTCGTGGCAAAACAGTTTACCAAATTTGCAGAAGTTCTCAGAAGGGAGAACTGACGATTGAAATTTTCCGTGGAGAATTATTGAAGTCCCGTGAGCCATCAGATCTCACAGAGGAGCAAGGAGGTTACGACAACTATTTTAAAAGGTTCAAGCTCGGGAGAGGAAACGTCGTAGATCCAAGCCAACAAGGGTTGTTGGATTTTCCCGTGGATTTTTGTTTCGAGGTTTCGTGAACTGAAGTCTCGAAATCTTTTCATTAGGACTCATGAAATAACGAAGTGCGATGTCCCGAAAAGGCAGAAATTCTAGTTGTGGGGCCAGCGCCGGGAATCATGTTGGAGGTTGACATTTCGGGGTTTCAGGAAATAGAGAATCGGGATTTCGGGGTTCATGGAGCAGAGTTGCATGACATCGCAACTCGCAAACTCGTGAAAGCCAAAAACCCAAAATTGATATCGGGATTCGGGAATTCGGGGTTTGCATTGACATGAGATTTCGGGATCGAGAGTCTCGAACTCCCGATACGCAAAGAATGCATTGATCGTTGGATTGAGAGGGGAATCAAAACTGTTGATTCCTTTTGGTGACCGAACATCGGAGTTTCAGTAATTCGGGTTTCAGGATTTTGGAAGTCGAGGAGATGAGTTGGATGACATCAAAACTCTCGAAATCGCGATAAGGAGAAATCCGAAATTGGCAAGGGAAAAATCAAGTGTTGACTATTTTCGAGTTTCGGGGGTTTGAGAGACAAGGCGCTTGACCACTGGATTCGCAAAATCGTGAAGTCCGATCTCCCGAAGTATAAAGGGGGAAATTTCTCAAGGTTATTTGTGGGTGCAGATTTTTTGAAAGGGAAATAAAAGAGCCAATTGTTGAGAGCTCTTCAGGCCAGTGGAAGAAGAAAGATCCTGTGTGCGTGGACTTCTGACTTGCGGTTTGAGAGGGCTGCGTCAAACTATAGGTTAACGATTACCTAGTTCGAGAGGACCCACGATGCCGTGAGGGAAAACTGCGACAGTCGCTCATGATGATTCTAAATGGCACACAATAAGGCGGGGGCCTTGTTCCTTAGAATCCGTTAGTCTCCCACAAGTTCACATGGCGGAGTGTTGACTCCAGGGGTTATTGATGTCTACCAAGTCATTCAAGAGGTGAGTGGCACCCTTGGAGCACGTAGTGCGTCCTGAAGGGCACATGACGCAAAGGAACAGATGAGGCGAGTGGCACCCTTGGAGCACCTGGTGTGTCCTGAAGGGCACGTCGTGTTGTTGATGGTAGAGGAATGAACCTATATGAACTTAGGACAAATAATGAGTTAAGTATTTTTAAAACAATTTCCCTAATTAAATGTCGCCCAGTACAAAATTTAAGGTCTAAGTCTAAATTACACTAGTGGTAAAATTTTGTCTACCTTTAAAATAATAATAATAATAATAACAACTTAAATAATAATTAGGATCTTCGTAAAATCTTGTAACACGAAGGGAGTAAGAAATATTAAATTATTCATAGAAAAAAAAAATCTATTGGAAGCAATTGTTTTATCTTTTTGATAATTTAGAATGTACTAATTAAATGATAAAAGGGAAAAAGGGTTAAAATTCTACACCTTCCTTTTTGAGTTCTAATTAAAAAGGGGAAAGAGGGAAAATCTAAAATTTTAGGAAACTAGGAAAAGAGGTAACCATAAAAAGGGAAAAAGGGGAACTTAAGGGAAAAAGAAAAAGGTCAAACTTAGTAAAGCATCCACCATTTAAGAGCTTTCTAATTTAAACTGAACAAGCAATTTAATAAAAATGAAAGTTATTAAAACATGTAAGAGATTTTTGGGGACATCTAGGAGTGATTCTAGGAGTAAATCTAGGTGGGTGAGGGAAATAAAGATAATTAATTAATTAAAGAAGTTAATTTATGGAGAAAGGAAGGGGATGGGGGACACTTGTACGGAGAGGAATTTTTAGGAATTTATTTTTCAAACTTTAATTAAATGAGATTTAGGAAAGAAAGGAAGTTAGAAACTCTATATAATGAAGGAGGGAGAAGGATGAAAGGGGGTTTTGTTTGCATAACGTTACGCTGCAGAAATATCTACTTGATTGAATTACTTGTGGGAGTTGGGATACCCAGCTTGGAGAGGAGTGGTAGCTCGGCCTTGCGAGGCGAGCTGGGAGCTAATTGAAATCTCTGGATAGTGTGTGTGGCCCCTTTGCAGCTCAGGGGGCTAAGGGGGAAGAAGACTAACCCTAGCATTAGCTGGGAGGTACTGGTGAAGTCTCAATGGTCGGTGAGAGGGAGTTGCACGGAGCGTGGGACGTCATTCAGAGCGGGCGATCAGGCAACTGTATGCCCTCTTCATTTTTGTATGGTAGAATGTATTAGGACTTATGCTTGGATCTTCTTATTTAATGGAAAAGTAAAATGATGTTTCTTTTAAATTAGTGACTGAAACTTTCCTTAGCCTAGCTTGATGGTTGTTGACTCCCATGGCCTTTGTTTTCCCGCATGTTGTGACCACCCTGTGTGTTGATTGTGACCCTGAGGTTGTTTAGACTTCGTCCATAGCTCACCAGTCCTTGCCTGAGCAGTTGGCCAGGAGCCTGATCTACGATCGTCTCCTTAGAGTTCAAAGACGTATGGTTCTCAACGCCCAAAATTTCTATGTGAGGATGGTGAAGTGAAGGATGAACCCATCCGTCGTCTACCTCTGTTGTTGTCCTTGGTAGTTTTTGTCTTGCACCTTCTTGCAATGGAATCTCACTACATTATTCCACTCATTTCCAGAAAAATTAAGTCCGCGCTGATACATCTCTTGGCAAATTTACTGTCTGGTTTTGTGTCGTTTTACATTGGTCTGCCTAGTAACTCTGCCTTTTATTCTTATTGTTGGAATCTCAATTATGTGTTGTGATCCCTCCCTACAAACTGAACTTCATTCTATTTTATTGATGGCATTTATTCACGGTATCACCACACCCCAATTCACAAAATGGACTCTGCATTTTTTTTATTTTATATTCTTGATATTTTAGCTCTGTTTTCATGTACTCCTTGGCGATCGCCTTCTGAGTTTTATCACCTTTAATGAAATTTTACCCTGCCATTTTTCTGGGTGTTTTCACAGTTAGGGTAGCGTATTTACCCAGCACCTTGTGGTGTTAAACTCAGCACACTCAGTATTAGTTAACCTAAATTTTGATTGTGTGATGGGATTTGGGAACTCATTCGAGTTTCGTGAAGTTTAAATTCGTTATAGATGGGTGATATTTACATTCGTTTCAGTTGGGTTCCAGTACATAATATTATGATATAATGTTTTAAAACTATAATAATTCAAGATTGGAAATTGTGAAGGGCATTTAGACTTCGCCTTATAATCGATTGATCTAACTTATGTGCCTCGTGAAAATTACAAAGGATCCCAGAAATGTGAAACACGCGCAGAGTTCCTTGGGTATTGTGAAGTTTCTCAATGCACACAGTAATGAATGACAATTGTGTACTCTGTCATGAGTGTGGTTTCTCCTTCTTCAGTGGTTTGAAAAAAAATTGCTTTGTGATTTCAATCTTCCTTCTCTGGTGGTCTTCAGTTTCATTTCTCTAGTTGTTGGACCGTATGCACTATCGATTCCAGTTCATAATGTCTCTGATTCCTTTAACGTCTTCAAGTATTTTAAAACTCCATTTTCTAGTAAGGTTGAGCCATAGCTAGAAGGTTAGCGCCAGTAACAGTTGCATTATATCCTTGAACCCATTTGTACCTTAGCATTTTCAGACGAAGCACTACAGCTGCCAATGTAGATTCACTAAAAGAACAACCTCTAATTTCTAGCATTTCCAGCCTTGGGCAGCCCTTGGAAAACTTGAGAATACCTTGGTCAGTTTCACCAGAAAAACCTAGAAGCATCCACCTGACATCAGTGTTGTGCTCACCAATTTAAGTAGGACCTGTATCCGTCGACCCTCCAGGCCTTACATAAAATGCAAACCTACTCAGTTTTTGGCATCCACGTAGCAGAGCCATGACTCCTTGTCCAGTGGTAATTCAGTGATGTGCTCTCCTTTATCTAAGAAGACCAACCGGAAATCCTTGAGATTTTTGCAACATTGACCAACAGTATCCAATGTTGAGTTACATTTATCTGAAACTTAGACAAAAATGTACTCAAGAAGGGGGGCAGCCTTGAGCTACTGAGGAAAGCCCTTTATGAGAAACCCAACCTTGTTCGTCCTCCAAAGATGGGTCATCTGCTCCTCGTTCCACTCTAAGTCTTTTCATCTTTTTACAGGTATTTGCAACAACTTCTAACCCTTGTCTCCCATCACATTTCTAACCTGTTTATAAACAAAGCATTCCACTATTAAACTTCAAACGTCTTGTCTGAATTTGAAATCGTGAGGTTAATGGAATAGTTGATTTTTTGATGTCAAGCATGCCTTATTTTCCTTTGAAAAACAACATGCAATAACTACATTCTAATAATAACCAATTCAAACAGTAATATGCTAATGTTTCTAACTGACAACAAGAATTGGAGCTTAAGCTAAACAATTTGCTCAAGATTTGAAGACTATTTCTGTAGGTATTGTTTTCAATTACTCATTGCAGCTATCATGATTTTGCTTGGAGTTTATAGTATGTACATTCAATGTCATTGGATGACAAGTTAAATGTCCAGTCTGGCCAAAATGTTTTACTAAATTCACATCAGGTGAATGGATCAATAAACATCCTCGATTTTCTAGTTATATGACAAGCATATTCAGAATTTTGTCTTGGACTCCTTCAGATATGTTCTCAGGAGGTTGTTTTGCAGTCATTCTGCCTGTGTATGTTTGTGTAAGCAATAAGTACAATCTTAGTTGTAACCTACAACATGAACTTGAAGTCATTAAATTTGTTTCAAATGATTCAAATGCTAGAGCGCATCAAAACCTACTTGTATGCAGGGTAGTCTAGATTTTAGTTGAGAGTAATATCAATGGCATGAATCATTTAGTGTGTTTAAGTTATAATTTATCCAGCAGAAGGAATACACTGCATTAAGCCTAAGTTTAATAATAGTAGCATTATTATATTAATTATATTATGGTATGGAAGTTTATTATTATTCAAGCACTTTAGCAGTGATGAAAATGTCGTTTGCAAGACAAATCTCAATCCTCACTTGATAAAGAATTTTGTGGTTGGGATTCTAATTTTGGAAATTTTATTAGGAACTAAATTTTTATTAAATGGTGAAAGGACCATGCGAAATTATTCCAGTAGTTGTAAGGATGTTTAGATTATAGTCTTGCACATTAAAAGATGATTATTATTGGCAACTTCTCGTGCGTTATTAAATTTATTTAATGCTTGATGGATTGACCAGCTTTCTTCTCGTGCACCATGGAATTTTTGTGCTACATGAATCAGTTTAATAGAATGTTTGTGCTGGGATGTTCGTGGATGATGCTCTTTAGATTAGTCATTTATATACTTGTCGGATAAATAATCATAAAATTTCTTCAAGCTTCTTGGTCTGTCATTATGCCATGCTTTTTGTGTTGATATGTTGCACAAATTTCATTCATGTTGATATCGTCAAGTTGTGTTGCTATGAATCCTTGTTGATGTTAGTGTTCTATTGAAAAAAAAAAGTTCTACTTGTGGTGCGTAGTATGTATCATAAGCATGGATGTGACGTCCCAAAAAAATAAAATATTTTTGAAATTCAAAACTGTTGAAAATTCATTCCGTTTTTAGTAAATTTGAATTTGGAATTTTTTTTCCATTTATGGCAATTCCGAATTTCGAATTTGATAATTGTAATTAATTATTATGATTGTTGGGTAGAGACCTGATTTGACCCAAATAACTATTTGACTATGACACTTGTATGAAAAAATAATATTTTATATTGATTGCAGGGGGACAAATGGAACAACCATGTTAAATTTAGCTGACCATGACTCCATGAGTGGGGAACACATTGGAACTACCTCTGGGCTGATTGTTACAAGTGGCAAATCAGTGATTTGGCCATTGGAAGCCCCTGAAAATTGGGGATTTAGAAAGCTACGAAAATTCCCAAGGGAGGGAAAAAAAGTCCTAGGCAAATTAATAAATAGCATATGTGAGGAGGCAAGACGTTGCCAAGTATGCTGGGAAAGGAGACTATTGATTTTTTTCTTGTTGTTATGAGCACTACTGTGTGAGTGTGAGGCAAGAGGATTCTGTTGGAATTGAAGGACATTGCTAGAGAGGAGATTTCAAGTTCGCGCTCATGGATTCATGGTTAGGCTAGGAGGTGAATTGGGCAAGTAGATTGGCTGCCCTGTTCTACGGTTGGGAGGAATGTGGTTGTTCCCTTTGGCTTCCCACAAATTTAACTCAGATATGCTACTCTACCTTATCCTGGTTAAATGTCATGTGTTGCAATCTGTTTACTTCTATGAATGAATTTTTGGTTGAATGTTGTGGTGGGGAAAGATCTATCGAGTACTTCCTAGTCGTTAGCTAGAAATGGACTTATTTATTTAGATGTGATGCTGAGTAATTATTAAGGTCATTGAATGTATTGACCAGTAAGACGAGTTATGTAGAAATTACTAATCTAACACATATTTCATTAAATTTGGAAATATTCACTGGATCTAGAATTTTAGAACTTTATCTAGATTTAGATTTTTCAAAATAAGGAATTAGAAAATCATTTAATTCACTACTTTGAATGTATATATTCACCATTTTTTTGTTATAATGGTATCATTATAAACTCTCATGTATCATTATAATTTATTCTCATTATTATTATTTATATTTTTCTATTGAAAGTTAAATGTATCTAGATCACAATAGTGGATCTTGATTTAGCTACATCTTAACTTGTGTGTTAAGTAAAAGAATGGATCTAAATAAAAAAAATATATATCTAGAATATTGAACTAAATTAGCAAGATTGCGTTTTTTCAAATTGTGGAATTAGAAAATTGCTTGGTTTACTACTTTTTGTATATATTCACCATTTGTTTTATAAATTTATCATGATAAACTATATAAAATCGAATTTACATAAACTTGCAACGCAAATCTAAATCTTAGACTTGGATTCCTTACATTATTTCTATTACTATTATTTATAACTTGTCTTAAAAGCTAAGTTGATTAGTATTATTTAATGACATTAATAATATTGTGAGTATTACTATTATTAACCAATTTAATTAT
>ML817377.1:195736-212669 GCA_009831015.1 Picea engelmannii | reverse complement strand
GTACGGTTTTGCAAAAGTGAGCTAAGACTTGGTGGATGCTTGTGCAATGGGTTCTTTCAAGACCTATGCTCTGATACCATGTTGATTTTTCAATAAGTCAGGTTAAGCATGAAGTTCATTCCATTTTAGCATTTAGCCATAACCATAAATGTTGCAGCAACCAAGATCAAAAGAAGAAGCACCATGCACAAGAACACAAGATGTATCCTGGGATACCCTTCTCAACAAGGGAAGAAAACCCAGCCAAATCCTTTGCTATATTCTTCAAGAGAAAGACCTTCGCCACCAAGATAAACCCTAGCATACAAGAGGGTGCTTCAAACCCTAGAACTCTAGCGCCCAAGAGAGGTGCGCACTTTTCCCAAAGAAGTTTATTTGCTAAAATTTCCAAACTCACAATTAAGATATGATTCCACAATGGGGAATCTTCCTTTACTTATATTAGACTTGTCCTATCAACAGAAGTGTCTATTGGCTCAACAGGGCCAACCTCTCTAAGTCATATTATAATTATTATTATTATTATAATTAATATTAACCATATTAATTATCTTTTACATTTATTATTAATCACATTAAGGTGGGGCCGACCTGTACCCTTTACATAACAATTAGGGTTACAGGCAGGTCTGACTCTTGAACAATATATAGCAATGGATCTAATACACCCACTAGTGCTCATCCACTAGGGGCACATCCATAGGGATGTCATATCTCTGGTTCACTGCATTACACAGAAGAACCAGATCTTCACACATTCACCTGTGCTTGTCCACAGGCATGTCCACTCTACAGATCTTCTTTCCCACTGCCTCACACATGAGAATCATCGGGAGTCTTCTCGTCAACTCTGTTGCTCAGAGGAGGCTAATATATCATCTTCATTTCTGTTCACATGACGATGCACCCAACACTTTGGGATTTCACATGTTCACCTTGTGCTCAGCCACAGGCACGTCTAACTCAAAAGATTGCCTTTCCCACTAGATAATCACCTGGAGTTCTTCTCAACTCTCTGAATGGAGGAGGTCATCTCTATGTTCCGAGCTCTGTCTCAGGCAGGAACCACGTACCCTTCTTAGGGGCTTTCTCTCAGGTTTGTAAGCTGAGAGAAAGACTCACATAGCTGCAATGATCCACATCTCACATGTTTGTAAGTTGGAGAATGTCTCACATAGTTGCATTCATCAACACTATTTAGATAGTCTCTAGCCGGGACATAGAACTGTGTACACGAACGTACACACCCATGTGAAGTAGAAGACGAAGAAGAGTATCTCTTATGGAGATTGACTGAGGAGAAGAAGGCTCCAAAGATGACCGTACAATTAATTTGACCACTCTTCGGATCATCAAGAAGAGTCAGTAATGCCAGAAGGACCTACCTAGAAACGATGCAGTAAACAAGCATGTTGTCATATAGATACATGGCATTAATAAGCCAATACTATGAAGAGACGTTGATGACTCCACTAGTGGTGAGGCAGGCAACCCCACCAAGTACCATCTCAGAAGGAGCTAGATTTCATAGGGAGTCAACCCTTAGGATTCAGTAGGGAGGAGCAACCTAACGGCATAGTCCATAGGAGATCAGACTTCAGAACTCTGATAAAGTCAACAAATGCAGCGGAAGCAGGTGGCTTCGGAGATCGTATAGACTCAGAGGGAGTCAAGCTTCAGAGGGAGCATGCAGATTCAGAGTGAGCCTGATCTCAGAAAGAGTCTGTGGCTTACAGACTTTCATTCAAAAAGTATTCCTTCTCAAATTCAGATAGGAGAGAGAGACGTCTTCCAGGACTAACAGACATGTGCCATGAGTTGAGGAGGCTAGATTGAAGCTTCAAAGGCTTCTAGGAGATGTGAGATCTCCTAGGAGGATTCCCTTGTCTTGATATACCTTGTTGTAGTGACAGAGGAGGCAGCCAGTCAGAAGGACTGGGATATAGATTTTACCTCGGTTCCAAAAACCACACATGTTTTCCAACTATGTGGCGTTGATGAGCAACATCATTGATTTAGAGCCTTCCACTATGGAAGAAGCTGCTAAGAAGCAGGAATGGAAGGATGCCATGATGGAGGAGTATCAGTCCATCATGAAGAATGATGTGTGAGAAGTGGTTCTGAGACCAGAAGGGAAGTCAGTAATGACTTCCAAGTTGATCTACAAGATCAAGCATGTTGCAGATGGCAACATAGAGAAGTACAAAGCTTGATTTGTGGCCTGAGGATTCTCCCAGCAAGAGGGAGAAGATTATGACGAGACACTTGCTCTGTAGAAAGAAGAAGTGTACATGAGCAACCACAAGATACATGAGAAGGAGTCTCATGTCTGCAGATTGAGGAAGGCTTTGTACGGGCCCAAGCAAGCACCTAGGGCATGATATGCCTGATCAGACAGTTATTTGATGGTTTTCCATTGATCCTACATGTGGATGACATGTTTCTGATAGGAGATGAGAATATCATAGTTGGTTGCAAGAGGGAGCTCGCTTCAGAGTTCGAGATGAAGGATCTAGGTCTAATCCATTACTTCTTAGGATTGGAAGTGTGGCAGAGATCATATGAGATTTTCCTTAGCCAAGGAAAATATATTGTTGAGATCCTGAAGAAATTCGGGATGATGGATTGCAAGTCCATGACCACACCCATGACGATAAATCTAAAGCTCTTGAGTGACAAATCTTTAGATTTGGTGGATCCCACGATGTACAGACAGTTGATTGGACCCTTGATGTACCTGGTTAACACCGGGCTAGACATATGCTCTGTAGTGAATACCTTGAGTCAACACATGGTTGAACCTAGACAGGTACATTGGATGGCAGCAAAGCATATTTTGAGGTACCTTCATGGTACGGTTGGATATGGATGTGAAGCTACAAGGATATACAGATTCTAACTGGACAGGGAGTGTAGTGGATCGGAAGAATACTTTTGGATGTTGCTTCAGTCTAGGATCAGGCATGATCTAATGGTTGAGCAGGAAGCAGACATCAGTGGTACTCAGTACTTCAGAAGCAGAGTATATCGTAGCAAGCGTGGCAAGCTGTGAAGCAGTGTGGCTCCGAAAGTTGCTAGCTAGGATATTTGATCTAGAATTGGAGCCAACTTTGATACATTGTGACAATCAAAGTTGTGTGAAGCTTACCGAGAACCCTGTATTCCTCTAAGCATATAGAGATCAAATATCATTACATCTAGGACATGGTGCAGAGAGGAGTTGTGGAGCTCCAGTACATATCCACGGACGAGCAGATAGCGGACATCCTCACCAAGCCCTTGTCAAGAGTGAAGTATGAGTAATTCAAGGACAAGCTTCAAGTGTTGCCGAATGTCCACCCTCATTGAGAGGAAGGTGTGTTGTTTCTTCTCATGCCAACTAACCCCTCTGTCCAAGGGTTCCAAGGATCAGTCATGTGAGGTGACTGAGGGGGTAATGCACTGTCGAACCTGCTGAGAGAAGAAACATCACACACGTAGTCATAAGACTATGGCGGAGATGGTGTGACTCTGGATAGTAGATGTGTGCTACTTCAGCGGTTGTGTACCACTGGCGGAGACTATGTGTCTCTGGACAGTAGTTGTGTGCTACTACGGTGGATGTGTTCCACTTGTGGAGGTTGTGTGACTCCGGACAGTAGTTGTGTGCTACTTCGGTGGTTGTGTACCACTGGCAGAGACTATCTGTCTCTGGACAATAGCCGTGTGCGACTACGATGGATGTGTTCCATTGGCAGAGATTGTGTGACTCCGGACAGTAGTTGCGTGCTACTTCGGTGGTTGTGTACCACTGGTAGAGACTGTATGTCTCTGGGCAGTAGTTGTGTGCTACTACGGTGGATGTGTTCCACTTGCGGAGGTTTTGTGACTCCGGACAGTAGTTGTGTGCTACTTCGGAGGATGTGTTCAACTAGTAGAGGTTGTGTGACTCCAGATAGTAGTTGTGTGCTACTTCGGTGGATGTGTTCCACTGGCAAAGGCTGTGTGACTCCAGACAGTAGTTGTGTGCTACTACAATGGATGTGTTCCACTAGCAGTGATTGTGTGTCACTAGACAGTAGTTGTGTACTACTTGGCAGCAGTTAAGATCTATTGGATGACATTATAGTAGTTGTGTGCTACTAGTTGATTGTCATGGAGATTACCAGATCGTTTGGATGTAGTTGTGTGTGCTACCATTTGATCGTAGAGACCATGCATGATGATTCGAGCTACCAAAAGCATTATAGCATCCGCGTGCCTACTAGCAGATTGCAAAGTAGTCAATGGACTACCAGATGAAGACATCTTGAAAGTTACCTCCCTAGCTAAGATGGAGTGTTGATGTTTTGGTAGTTGCGGGAGGATCTTTCCCTTCTAGATAACCTTTCTTAGATGATGAGAAGATTCTGGAAGCAAGAGATTCTAAATACCATAGAAGAGAAGTCGGCCCAGAAGAATAAAGTATAAAGAAAAGACACCTTCCCAGAAGAGAAGTCGACCCAGCTAGAAGGACAAGAAGACTATAAATAAGGAGGTGCCTTAGCTCATTTGTAAACTCGCTAACACTCTTCCAGCTACACAGAAGCAAGACGCAAGTTTGGAGGAGGTAACACAGTAGCTACAGCTGCATAGTTTACTCATGTTCAGTCTTTTGGTATCTCTCTCTTGTGCATTACTCCTTGAGGAGGTGCGCTACCTTTGTATGGTTGCTGCAGTTGGGGTGGTATTATGGGTTAAGCTAGCACTTGTGCTAGGGTTTATCTGATTGGACTTGCTTTGTGAACGGAATCTATCTAAGAAAGGTTGTTGGGTTTTTCCCCCATTTGGGGTTTTCCCAAGATAAATCTCTTGTGCTCTTTTCTGTCTCTTGTTTTATGTTGCTACTACTCAGTACATGATATATATGTTAAGGATAACTAAGTAAAAGAACACTAGTAACACTAATGCTCTGTAAATAAGGAAAATCCAACAGGAAGGACTCAGCCAACCTTGAGCAAGGAGTTGCAAAGGCAGTGGAGGGTTTGAGGGGGCAAGGGATGCCCTAACCCTCATCCTCAGAACAGCAGCATTGGCACAGAAACCAAGGAGGGTTTCAGCAGTGTTTGTAAGTGTTTTTGGCATATTCTTTGTATAAGAATTGAGCCATTGTCCCTGGTACGGGAGCCCATGTGTTATGGTTTAAGAACAAGTGATTTTGGGCATTGAATTCTTATGTACCTGTGTCATTGAATTCTTATGTACCTGTGTATGATTCAATTGCTGACTTATTTTCCGCTGTGCTAAGTGTTAGGCATCTCGGTGTGTTTATGTTTCCAGTTCAAATTGTGTAAGTTTGTGTATTATGTTGAGAACATAGACCAGATCTGAGATGTGTGTGCACCGAGTCTGGTGCACTACAAAATCTAACAATCCAAAGGTTGCTACCCCTGAGAAGATAACAGGGACTATTGTTATGACTTAGTTACGCTATTTAAGGTACAGTTTGTTATAGATTTGATGGGTCAACCTCCCCAAAAAGGAATTAGTTGTGACTTGAGTCATTCTACATGATATTTTGAGGGAGGACGCCCACTTTCTGAGATGGCTATCTTATCTTATTGTACAAGTGGCATCTAGTCCACCTTATTTTATTATTGTTTGACTCTATCATCTTTAGTTAGTTGGAGGATTTTCTATTTTGAGCATAGGAGGTTAGAGACTTATTACTATTTTATTGGAAGGTTGTTGAGCTCTCCATCTATAAAAAGAGCCTCATCCTCATTGTATTGTTGTTGGACAAGAATTGGAATCAAACTTTGCCTCAACTTTGCACAAGTCTTGGTCGATTCTATTGCATCTTTTCTTGAGGATTATTGTCAAGGGCACACCATTGAAGAACATATTTTTCTTGCAAGTTATTAATTTTCAATTTCCAACACCTAGATAAATCATTACCTTGTGTTTTTCCTTGCTGAAAAGTAGAATACAGGACACAGAATAAAATATATTGGCTGGAAATAAATAAATCAGTGGTAGCAAACAGGAAACCAAATTTCACAATCAGCACAAATACACAACAAATTTTCTGCTTCAAAATCAGCTCTTCATTCAAAGAGCTTCCAAGCTTACAAAGGGCTCCCAAACTGGGAAATCTGCCCACTGAGAAAAGAAACAGAAAAATACAGAAACCTCCTACAACCCAGCAACTCTGCCCCAGTTGTACGGCCCTGTAGTGGCRTATTGTACGAACTGTATGCGCCCTTGATTGCCTGTACAGAGCATATGTACACGCCTGTGCTTTTTGCACAACACATATGTACGTGCCCTGGCTGATTGCCCCGCCTGATCTACAATACGAACTGTACGACAGCTCCTGTCGCTMAAATCTGCCCAGATTTGTCCTCCTTCTCAGATCTGTCTGTTGCTGCCCACTAGATTCTCTTCTCCTTTGGACTTGAGCAAAAAGCCCTTCTCTTGCTCTCACTATGAGTCACTAACTCCCAACACTCTCTTTTGTTGCTGCTATGTGYCCTTCCCTTCCACCTAGCCTTGCCTTTATACTCTTGAGTTATGACSGAATCAAACATAACCCTAATCTCCAAAGTGATTAACGATTGAGATTAGATATCACCTCACTTGAGATCAATGGCTAGGATTTATTTAATTCACTAATGCTAATAACCTTAGCATTTTATTAAATTAAACTAACTTTAATTATAAAAGCACTTTACTTTAATAATTCCTTTGATTAAATTAAATTACTAAGGTAGAAGACTTTGGACGACTTCCACACATCTAGACACTTAGACTAGTGCAAAAGTACCTATCCAGTGATACAAACATCAACACAAATTTTGAAATTTGTGGAGGACAAAAACAACACAAAACCAAAGGAGGAGCACACATGCTACATTGGAGGAGCTTATAGTGGTAAGGTTAAATCTTGCTCTATTTCCTTCGTTATTTGCATTCTAAAATTATTATATTAGACATAGAACATCCTAGATTTCTTGCCTTTCTTTTAATTTAGAAGTAGAGGCTACCTTAGTGATATCTTAGAAGTATAATCACATTAGAACTCTTATCTCCATAGGTTTGTAAGCTCTAAGTGTCTCATTGGGGTTTTGTAAAGCACATCCTTAGATCGCTTATGAACCCCAAACTTACACAAGGACATAGCCTCAAGTAAGATCAATCGTTGACTCCATAACCCAAGTGGATAGGGCATTGATCTTACCCTTTCCCAACCACTTAATTAAATTTTTCAACTCTTTTCTTCTATTTCAGCAGTCTAAATTTTCATAACAGCAAGCATATCTTAGATTAGATAGCATTTACAAGTCTATTTGCTTCTAAGTTCCTCATCTTTTGATACACTTTCATTCTTAAGCAAATTGGTGGTTTATTTTGGGTAGATCTTTAGTTAATTTGCTTCATTTACTCCTCTTCACATTGTTGTTTAATATCTTTAAGAAGGAAATTTTATTAGATCTTAAATCACTAAGTTAAAACTCCAAGGAAAGATCTAATAATCACACATCAACTTAAGATCAATTTTCTGGTTTTACTAGCTCAAACCTTTCACTTACTTGCTCTTGTGAGCCCCCATACATTGCTGGTTTTAGATGTTTAATTATATCACACATAGGACTCATTTGAGTTATTTATTTCAAGCTACATTTAAACACTTCACTAATACTCTCATAAGGGTGAATTAACTCCATTTTCTTTCACATGCTTAATTCCATAACAAATATTCATGGTTTATGGATTGATAACACTCTAAAAGTGCTAAATAACAACTTGGATCCATTTCATTACATTTCTCTTGTGATTGTTTCATATTGGTTATCTTATGGTTATGGCATGTTGGAATTAAGTAAATCTAAGGATTAATCCTACAAAGGCTCACTCAATAACTTTCAAAATACACTATTTTTCTTAAGGATTAATCTTGTGGCAGTAGTTGTTAATGATACACATTTCTTGGTTCATTTGCATGTCTCCTATGCAAATCTTTTTTTTTTCAGCATTTCATTTAAGGATTGACTCATTAAGTTAATAACATTCACTTTATCATGGGATGCGCTCATTTACTTTGAATGGTTGATCATATGTATGGGAATATGCTCTTGGATCTTGAATCTCCTTTTGACTTGCTAAACGTGGTGAAGAAGTCTTAGTGCTAAAACATTCATAATCTATAATTTCACATTTATTTTGGGATGCTTGAAGCAAATCCTGCCGTATAATCATTCTTCGCTTGTGTTTAACCTTTATAGCAAGTTTATTCACTCATTCCACTTTAATAATTTCAATTCTCATGTGCTAAGCAACGTATACTGAGGATTCATAATCTTATATGTCCATTGCTACTTTCACTTGCAAGTTTTGATTCTTTAAGTTTCCATTACATCACTATCTTATGGGCATGAAAATCTTAAATGAATCTTAATCTCATAGCACATTGTTGACTTGGATTATTTCTCTAAGCAAATCATACATTAATTGTTTTATTTATTCAAACGATTTGCACTCAATAACTTGAATTAACTAAGCCTTACTTTCATCACTAATAACAATGATTGGGCGTAGTTAACAGTGGGTGGCTTGCCTAGTAGTTGCCCTTGGGTTCTTACAACTTGTGCTTGGGACTTTTACACTAAATGAGAACTTGAGCGGTAACAAGTCCCATTGACCTAATTTTCTGGTCATTCGTTCAACATTAATAAATTTATCTTCATCTTATATATGGGAATGAACACAGAAAAATATAGGTAAAAAATTAATGCATAAAACAAGGATAAAATGGATGAATACCACCAAATACAAACCACATGAAAAGTTTTTAAAAGCTACCAAGTGAAATGTCAAACACTGATTTTTCTAACACGTATCGACGTGATGTATTCATTTAACATGGCTAAACAAAGCTTGAGAAAATCTTAGAGCAATATCAATCTTAAAATTCTCGAAACCTGTAAATTTATACTAGCAAGCTAGAAGTCAAAGATAAAGGTAGTCTAGCAAAATACTTTCATCCTTAAAAAATTGAAATATGATTAAATAAAGACTATTATAATTCTTGTTGGACAAAAAAAACATTGTTGAAAATGATGATTAGGAAATAAATAGAGTATGATTCAGTT
Organism: Picea engelmannii; assembly: GCA_009831015.1. Taxonomy (NCBI): domain Eukaryota; kingdom Viridiplantae; phylum Streptophyta; class Pinopsida; order Pinales; family Pinaceae; genus Picea; species Picea engelmannii. The sequence goes on along the minus strand of ML817377.1, from coordinate 203,559 downwards.
CATAGATTCAAGCATCAAGTCGTACAAAACAGCACTACAATACAAGACATCAATTGACATGAGAAATTTACCCCTTTCCCTTAAATTTCTCTCTCGGTCATATTCAAGTTTATCTCGAAGAAACCCCATCCCGCCTTGATTGCTATTCGACTGACTGTACCCAGTTCCTCTTGCCTGAAGTAACAGTTGAAAATAACCAACATAAGCTTTCAGTTATTAGATAACTCCAACACAAATTGCCCAATATATAGAAAATTCATGTTATTGGATATTCCAGAATCTAATACAAGATTTCCATCGCTTCAAAAGCATAACACCGATGTCACCAAAACTGTTGGACATAGATGCCAGCAAACAAATCATCTCTGGACGTACATATAATGTGTAAAATGGTTAATCTACGAAAAAAGTATGCAAAGATGACTTCTTATAATCAAACAAATATCACTGTCGAAGAAATGACAACCTGTGGTGCTGACAGCCAAACCAGGGAGAAATATTTGTTTTATACCCAATAGAAGCTCTTCATAGATTAAATAGCATCCCCAAAACTCCATATCAAGACACAACCCCATAATTCTAATTGGTGCATGCATTCAAGAAGTTCAAGTACATGTCATTTGCAACATTGAAAGTGGACAATAGAGATAACAGAGCAGATGTCCATTAAAAATCATTCCTTCTATTCTGACAAGATATAGCTTGTGGTATTAATGATTATATAAGGACATAAATTTTGAAAGAAAAAAAAATGCATTATAAGCTATGTAGCATGAGTGCATGTACCCAAGGGTCAGATACCTCGTACCCATACCAGGTACTGTACACACCTACTAGAAAAGTACTTGACTCCATACCCTGTTGTACCCCATCCTACCCCACAGCATTTTTGTACCACGAGAAAAGGCAAAGACATACACCAATTTTGGGTACATTGATGCCAATTTCAACATAAAAAAAAATGTTTTTTTAATAATTAAAAATCCCCAATAAGGCTGTGTCTAGGGTGGGCCCTGTTATGATTTATCACACAATCTTGCACCTTAGTGCAAAGCCTTCACACGGAACAAAATGAATGGAACGTTAGAAGATGTTACCACTATCACCTAGGCAACAACTTCCCTCGTTTTAGTGACACATAAATCCAACACAAGGGAGGCTTCCCTAGTAGCTTCAAGGCATCCTAAGGCAAGACACAATCAAGTCTAAGGCCTCCTATGTAGCTACCCAATTTACCACCAATGGAATACATCAAGCAAGGTGAGGATAAGGTGGCTACTCAAAGTAATTTCCAGATTTGAAGTGATGTGGATTTAGGGCTATTCTAGGGAATTTGTCAAGTTATTATCCAATGCAAAATGATTTCGAAACAGTACAAATCTGAAAATTATTTATGGCTGTTATAAAGCTTGTATAAAAGATAAGTAAATTGCAGCAATAGACAAGTTATAACAGCTATACAATTCAGACCCTTAAACAGATTATAAACAAGTAAAAGTTAGGGATAAAACAATGAATAAAACTAGTGTTTAAGTAACTTATTAATTCTGAAAACTTAAGAGCATATAACAGCCAATAAAACCAAGACGTCTAGCCCTAAAATTGCTGCAATACAAACCAGCTATGATGATTTTCCAAGAGAGATGATTTTAGGACAAAAACATGGGAGAAAACCCTAAAATTTTAGGTCAAAAATATGCAAGAAAACCCTAGACATCTAGGATTTTTGATGGTTGAAAATTAAATGTAAGCTAATCAAACCCTAGATTTACCCTAAAACAAAGATAAAAATTCAAGTTTTGAATTTTATATTGACTAGATGGGAGAAGACAAGTGCCTACTATATTTTTTTGGGCATATGGGGTTAATTAAGAACTCGCTTGAGCAGATGTAAGTTCATCTAGGGTGATATCTAGGGTTGTCCACTACAAACTCTAGAAGATCCTCCTAGTGCCCTACAAAACTTGAAGATGATTCAAGGGAAGATACTCCACTAGTAATCCTCCAAGAGCTTGGAAAAGAGGGATTTGTTCAAGAAAAATATGAAGAAAATGCACAACCACCATGAGAGAAGCATAATTACACTTATAATTATTCATAAAAAAAATCCACAAGATAAAGTGAGACCACATAAAAAATCTTTCAATCTCCAAAACCCTAGCAACGAGCATCCATAAAGAAGCAAAGCTATCCACAAGACAATCTCCACAAAAAGTCTCTCTAACTATCCATCCATACCGATTTTAAAGAAGAGAAATAGTAGACAAGTAGTAATTTTCCACAAATAGCAATGATCCAAATGAGAAGTGCTTCGCTTATTTATAGGAGAGATCTAGCTCCCTTCTCATTAAAGTAACAATATTTTTCTAGCAAAAGCCCTAAGAAAATAAAATATGCTTTCATCTCTTTACAAACCCTAGAGATAAGGCAATGTTATCCCCTAGCCTAGGGATAACTAAGGAGATTATGTCTCGAGGCCCACAGGCCGTAGACATGGAGTACCGAGAGCCAGATTGACTTGAGCATGGCCCTGGAGGGCCCATCCTTTCATTATTCAACGCCTCCACTTTGTTAGCAGCAGCAGCATCCATCACATCGGCCTGGTCCTGCAGCAGAAATGGATCTTGCTCCATGAGGTAATGAGACTGGGTATCATGGTATGTGTCACTATGATCCTCAAAACCTTTGAATATGTGCATTTAATTATTTTTGCTTTAAACGTGTGCTTGGACCTTATGCTTTTCCACTTGATCCCACCTGGGGGGAATGACAAGATGCCCTAGTAAGCTGGTACCCATAGGGTTTGAGTTTCCACAGGGGGGATTCATGAAAGGCCATCGTCCGCTCCCACCATACCTACCACTTTTCATCTTTTTTCCCACTCAACCATCCCATTACACTGGTCCGAGCATTGGGTTGGCCAAATATCTAAGGGTTGTACCTTACCTTATGGGAAGAAGGGGCTAAAGGCCCAGAGGGTAAAAGTAGCTCGCAAAAGATAAAAATCCAAAAGAATGAAACCTTGAGATGCTTCGCCCATGGATCCTCGAGAAAGCAATAAAAGGCTTCTCGACAAGAAACAGAGGGACCCATAAAAAATAATAAATCAAGACCTAGTTAGAGGATAGGGGGTCTCATCACGAGCCAGCTTATTAGGTCCATGGGCATGTAGTGGTATGACACTACCAACAGCTGGTCACCACGCCGGGGTAGTGGCTCTTGGTGGCATAGCCAAGAGAAAGGGGGTCTCATCACGAGCCAGCCTTCTTACTTCCGTGAAATGCTTGTGGGTAACATTGCCACCACTGGTCACCACGCCAGGGAAGTGTCCCCTAACTAGCCTCTTGAAAGAAAAAGCAATAAGAATACAAGATAAAAGGCATGAATGGGCTCGGAAACATTTGCATCCATGACAAGGTGCAGCTCACCCTCTTCAGAGGAACCCACAGGTAAGCTATACATTTCCCTGCTATCACTGCACCCCTTTCCTAGACATCCCTTACCACCTCATCCATTCACATGGCTTGGATTTGACTTCTCCCCGGAACATCCCACATCCAATGAGCATTAGCCCAATAGGATGTCCTAGCGTCCCCTTCAAACTTGGCTTGCAGATTAGCATAATGCCTTTGAGCACTTGTCCAGGTAAAAGGGGTTTCATGCACATGTTTAATAACTTGATGATTAGATGTGATTGACATTGCTATGATCCCTGTGACTTATGAGCCCATGGAGGGCGTATCTATTGATGTTGTAGGGCCACATCCGATGGACAGGTACACATGGGGAGATGATTAGTTCGGACCTCCATGGGGCTAAAATCCCACCAGATGGATGTTGAGACCCCAGCCAGGAGCAGAGATAGATCAGAGGATTGCACCAGAGAGAGAGGACGTTTCACCAGGGGCAACCTGGCAGGCCTGGACCCAGGGGGGTTGTGCCCTTTCCACCATGATGTAGGCCTTGGAAGGCCCATGACGTCACCCAGGTCACCCATGACATCACCCAGCGTTTTGGGATGTTTTGGAGGCAGTTTTATGCCAAGTGGTATGTGTGGTAGGTTCCTGAGGCCTAACGTTTTTCTCCAGGAGGCCAACGTTGCCCAAAAAGGGCCTAACGTCCTCCTAAAAGGGCATGACGACACATTAGCATCTTGTTTTAGGGTTTAATTATGACAATTAATGTAAAAACTGGATATTATTTGTAACTGGCCATGTCGGCCTTTTTTACCTAATTCTAGTCATTAGTATTGTATAAATAAGGGGGAAATCCTCCTTATTTCTCATCATCTTTCACTCACACTTGTGAGGACTGAAATTTGCGCCCTCCTTAGGGTTTCTTGACTGAAATTTTAGGCGCACTTGTTGAAGGAGGCTAAATTTGGTGTATTTTGGAAAGTTTCTTGGTGGATGTGTTCAACTAGGGATTTTCTTGATTATTCTTGATGAATGTAAGTGAATTTTCTGCAATTCTTCGTAATTGAATGGTTATGGTTTTATTTATTTTGCATTTACAGTCAATATTATGAAAGTGCTTGATTAAAACCTAGGAAGACTAGCACATGTTATTGTCCTAGCTTCAAAAGCTTTCACCTACTAGACATTGTCAAAAGGCCAATTTTCTTGAAGCATGAACTAAGGCCTTTCCATTGCAACACCTTAGTATCCATTGCTTCATCCTAGCCGATTTTGCTTCATCATTGAGTTAAAGAGGGAGAAAATCTACTAAGGCCTAGGGTTACCTACACCTTAGTAGCTAGTTTCCCCTAGGGTTTGATAATTGGAGCCTTGGGTTACCAACAATCCAACCTATCATTCTCTCGTCTTTGACTCTCCATTACCAATTTTCTTCAACATTTGTTGCTGCATTATTGACTCCATTTACCCTAAAAGCACTAGTCTAAGTCCTCCCTTGAGTAATTGATCAACACAATCTTGAAAACCTACTCTTTGAGCAACCTACTAACACTTTCTAACCCTAGAATAGCCTAACCTACTAACAATATTGTTGTTGTTACTAAAGTAAGCTACAGCCATTAGATGCAGCATTAAAAAGCTCATAAAAGCAATTGTAAAGGCTGATCTATACCTTGTCTTATTTGCTTCTACCAAATGCTAGTGTGATGATTTCAATGGTTAATGATTCTTAGTCATTTTGAAGCTATTTTCAAGGCATTTAATGTGAAGTATTGCTCTATAAAGATTGTTGTTATAAACTTTATGTTTCCTTCATTATACTCAGCAAATTGCTTTTATCAAGAAAGTCTATGGTTTTATGAAGTGCTTACCAGCAAGTATACTTGCAAATATATAGTTTTCTTGTTGCTTTGTTTCGGGCAGGTACACTTTGACTTATTATCTTTTATTGGTTATAAAACCAGACTTTCTGATCGGTGGCGACTTGTGAGAGGGGATCTTTATCTAGCCACTTTGACTTTGCCTTCTCAAACCCCCAGGTCACCGAGGACGTCTCCCCTGGGCCTACTACCCTAAATAGAAAGAGACATCATGTTGAGGTGACAGTGATAGGATAGTCTCCCGTTACGCCAATTTTCTCTTCATTTACCTTCTCTTCTATCAAAGTACAAATTGTGCGATAACAGGCCACAATACATAAATAATCCATGATACAAGAGTGGATAGGTCAACAAGACCCCCAAAGATTACTCCCAAAGTGAAGTAAAGATTCTCTAATGCCAAATTGTCCCTCATAAATGCACGATAAAGGCCACACATGTGGCATAAATGATTTCCAAGAGTGGACGACTCACTCCAAAGTGGTGTGTAGGGGCTCAAAAAGTTAAACGTTCCCTCCAAGAGGTGCAACGTTTCATCCTCAAGTGACATATCATCTCCCAAAAGGTGTGACGTCTCATCAAAAGGTGCCAAATCATCATGAAAAGGTGGAACATCCCCTCCAAAGGTACCACATCATCTCCAAAAAGGTGTTAGGATGTCTCAACAAAGGTGCAATGTACTCCAAAGAGCCAACGTCCCTAAAGAAGTGGAACGACCTCTCAAAAGTAGATGGGATGTCCTCCATAAAGTGTGCAAGTAGCCCCTCAACGTCCTCCAAAGGACCAAGGCTTAATCCACATCAATAGCCATGCATAAGTAAATCGTCCAAGGAGGGGGCTCATGTGACCACATGTATCAATCCAGAGGCATGCATACAAGTCCAATACAACATAAGAAGTGAGTCATGTCAAATGTAAATGCCATTAGGTAGATCTCATTAAACATCATCTTCAAACCTCACAACAACTCATTGAATTCACACCATTTTCCAAGTTTAGGTATGGGAGGGTTATGGTTAGCCCTTATTACATGTGCCAATACCCAAAAGGAGAAGTATTTCCCAAGAAACCCGTCAAGGAGCATGTGTGATGATAGATGTTATAGAGTAGGGTTTAACTTCATGAGTAGCATGCATAGTCATGTGAGGTTATGAAAGATATTCATCCTCATGAGTGCCTTTGTATGAGGGAGCGCTTATGCAATGTGTTTCCCTTTCCTCGGCATTGTGTCTTTCCAAACCCTTATTTGCCTTTCTTTTATTCATTCAACCTTTTTTGGCTTTTGGCTTTCATTTAGTCCCTTTTTTCAGATATGCATTCTTTGCATAGGACTTGGGGCGATGGCCTCGTAACGAGGGGGCATTGCTCATGCTTTGCTTTCCTTTGGTTGTTTCTTTGTCATTTCTTTCTTTCATTTGCTTTGCATTGATTTTATCACTTTTTTCTTTTCCTTTATATATATATATATATATATATAGTTGCATCAACCTCAAGCATTCAAGCTCCTTCTCATGGGATTATGAAGCATCAACCTATATGTGTGACATATAACTACCAACTCAAAAATGGGGACTACAGAGATTGGGAAATATGGAGAATGTTATGTATGGATTGGGATATGGACACGCTAACCCTATCAAAGCCCCCTAGTAGTACAACTCTACCCAAGAGTGACAACACTTATCTAGGAGGGGATGATAACCGCCAAGGTGAAACAAGGAAAAAGGAACAAATTTAGAGCATCGTGATCCATTATCCAACTCAACCGCTTGATCACTACTTTCATGACAAGCACATAAGGTGTTAACACTTAATATGAAGTATTGAAACAAGTTACCTCATGTGGGTCAAGTACCATAGTGATCAAGTGAGAGTGAGCTAAGCAATATGTGGGAGGTGTTATAGCGCAAGTTGTAGGTTGGGCAAACCCCGACCCAGCCTCAAAGCAAGAGCTACAACTTGGGAATCCTACACCCAATGTCACCTCGATGTAAGTCCCGCACTTCAAGGGTGACTAGGTCACTCTAGGGAGGCGATCCCGGTGACCCTAGGGGGATTGAGATGGAGATGGAGGGAAATGGAAGTGAATCCCCTAGAGCTCAAGTCTAAGTGGAATAAAAGGTAGGGAGAGATGTCTTGGAAGTCAAGTAATTGTTGCCCCACAGGTATAGTACTTCTCCGGATGATTGTACCTGCCTGAGACACAAGAAAAGACACTTTGCAATGATATATGTTGGTTGAATCAGCAAGTTAAGCTTGTTGTCCCTAATTTGCAGCAGTGGATGACAGTTTATATCAGCAAGGAAAAGATCTAAATCAGCATACAAAGATCTAAACTAGTTAAGTAAATCAGCATCAAACTAAGCAATGAATATAGGCTGAAAAATAGCACTTAAGAAGCAAGAGAAGATGGTTGTTGTAAACATGTATTTTCTGCAGAAAATTACAGCCTTATGGCTGTAGCATTCAATAGCATGCAGCAGCAAAATCAACCACACAAAAGTGCCAAGAACTAGCCCAAAAGATG
>ML817377.1:180958-193447 GCA_009831015.1 Picea engelmannii | reverse complement strand
CCATGTAGTCTCTCGGCACTCCATATCTACAACCTGAGGGCCTCGAGACATAATCTCCTTAGTTATCCACAAAATGGGGATAACAGGAAGCATTATCGGTCATATATCTATGGAGAACCATGGATGTCATCTATGGATCTATTGTCTATAATGTGGATCATAGGAGAAAAAACTCCTTTGGTTACCCTTAGATGTGCGGGGGTAACAAGCCCAGTAGGAAACCCTAGAACAACTAAGTTTTGCACCCTTTTATACCAAAAAAACTATAATTTCACTCACTTTTGCATTTTCAGTTTGGTTGTGTGAGCTTCTAAAAGACCAACAAAGAAGAGGAGAGGAAGTAGGGCATCGTTCACTGTTTTCTTGCAAGAAATTGGTATCCAGCAGTTCAACATTCAACATTCTTTGCATTATTTGTTGCATTCTTCACTCCATGAATCCCCACATTTCAGGGTTTTTTTTTAAACCAAACTGGGGAATATTATATTAAAAGTGTTGTAGCAAAGCTAAACAACAGTGGATACAAAAAGTATTGATATAGGAAGTTCTTGCAAAATTTGTAGCTCCTCTAAGCCACACAAAAAGATTTGAAAACGTCTATAAACCCGACATCCCAGCTATCCTTTGCAGTAAACTTCTTATATAAAACACCTAAGATCCTAATTATTTTGAAAAACGTAAAGATAGTTAAATACATGATGATTGTAGGCCTCCTTTTGTCCAGCACTAGAGGGAAGGGAGCTTTGTTGCTCTATTTCCATGGCTTCTTTCAGCTGGTGGACTTTTTCTTCGTCCTTGTGATCCTCCTGCACAAAATTAACTAAAGCCCTCTGCGTTGATGCTGTAGATTGAGTATCTTTCCCAAGATTAATGACCATGTTCCTTAACAAGCTACACTCTGCTTCCAAGACAACAATCTTTTGCCTCTGCTGAACCAGTTGATTCATAACTGCTGCATTCTGGGAGGTGCAATTGCGCTCATTGTCCAGAACCTTTGAAGTCACTGTAAACAAAGAGGCCCTGGTTCCTTGAATACCCTCTTCATGTCTTCTCAAGACCCCACAGATCTCCTTAAGGTCCCAATAGTCCATTATGTCCAGAACTGGAATTGAAGGGAGCTGCACTGGACTTTGGCCAAGCTAAACAAGATATACAACCAACAGAAAAGCCCGGAGTCCTTTTTCTTTCAGAGAGAAATTGCCCCCAATAAAAGAGAGAGATACAGAGCTCAAGAATAGACCTGCCAAGGACGACTTTTGAGCTTTCCAAAATGCCGAGTAAATGCTCTGGTGCGAATTAAAAATCAGAAAATACAAAATCGAACCCTGAATCCAACAGAACTTTCCAAAGTATCTCCAGAGGATATACCAGAGCCCAGTTAACTATCATCTGAAAAGCACCAACTAAAAGAACCTGCAATTCATACTCCCAAAATACAAACCAGAGAAATAGAGCGACACTTACCCAATTGTCTCCAAAATGCCTGCTACTTCACCGATTTCCATTGCCAATTCTAACTGTGTTCTGGAGCGTAATCCCACCTCTCTCACAGAAATCCATGATAATGGATTCAAAATCCTGAACAGGAGTGAATTCTCGCATGTGAAGAGGATGGACTGATGTCCTTTCCAGTCCCCACGTAGTTATTAAACGATGGAGTAATGGAGAATGACACATGGTTACTAAACATTGAATAGAAGTGTCTTAACTCTTGAGATCGTGTGACTTCATGCAACAAGATACTTAGGTGATGATAGAATATATGAACCCCCCATTTTTCTTTAAAGTTCCTTGGCTAAGGTTTGTGGCCTTGTTGGCCAATGAATCATATTGCAAGTTTAACCCCTTAAGACCTGAAAGAAAGAAACTCTATTCAGACTGAGAGCCTCCTTGTTGATTCAAGCAATGATTGACACAAACTTGTTATCTACAGGGGTTGATTTTGAGACCATCATGTTTATAATTATGCTCGAATCCTTTGCAATAAGAAGACCTTGAAGTAAAGCATTGGCATCCGCTTGATAATTCGTAGCTATTCCAGGACCCCATGCAAAAGTCGCTTCTGTTTTTCCTTCAGGATCTAGTAAGATCCCCCCCACTCCTGCCACCCCTCAATCCCCACATTTCAATTTCATCAAGCTTCAACTTCTAGATTTTTTTGTCATTTCCACAGCATATCTGGGCAAGGAAGGCATTTCAATTCTCAATATCCGTTGAGAAAAGACTATAAGAGGAAGTGCAGGGTGGGGATAGCAGAAATCAAGTGCACACTTTGTCTTACATGTTGAAAAGGAACATATACAAGAAAGAAACTCTATTCAGACTGAGAACCTCCTTGTTGATTCAAGCGATGATTGACACAAACTTGTTATCTACAGGGGTTGATTTTGAGACCATCATGTTTATAATTATGCTCAAATCCCCTATAACAATCAAGGAGTATACATTGTGTTCCTTTGCAATAAGAAGACGTTGAAGTAAAGCATTGGCCTCCGCTTGATAATTCATAGCTATTCCAGGGCCCCATGCAAAAGTCGCTTCTGTTTTTCCTTCAGGATCTAGTAAGATCCCCCCCCCCCACTCCTGCCACCCCTCAATTCCCACATTTCAATTTCATCAAGCTTCAACTTGTAGATTTTTTTGTCATTTCCACAGCATGTCTTGGCAAGGAAGGCATTTCAATTCTCAATATCTGTTAAGAAAATACTATAAGAGGATAAATGGGCCCAAGAGTGCAGGGTGGGGCTAGCAGAAATCAAGTGCACACTTTGTCCTACATGTTGAAAAGGCACATATACAAGGGTTAGACTCAAAGCCCATTTCATGAAATTGCCAAACAAATGGAGTTGACCTATAGCTACAATCTTGCCTGAGTGCAATGATTACCTAGCCAGCTTGTTGACGAAGAACCTAAGTCTACTTGATGATAACGATGCAGCAGCAGAGAACATGGAGACTTGACTACCAGTACACAACTATGTTGTTTTTTCATTTCATTTTGTGGAAATGCCATTGGAGAATTTTTGTGAGTACTTGGCTTCAAAATTATGACTTAATAATAAATATTATCAGTCCACTATTTTTCTACCAATGAATTCTGAGAATTATCAATAATGAAGTTTACCATTTTTCCAATTTTGGATGCACTGTTCAATGTTGAATGTCAATTGATGAATGGATAGGCAGAAACTGGAATGATTTGAATCTAAAAAAGTAATTCAATGTGCGTACTCTAACAGACCCCTATCCCCTGTTTCAAGAAGTGTCATATAAATACCGGACCCTGGCAACTTAGATTATAATCTATCAATGATGATAGACAGACAATAGCAGTCACATGTCAAGGCACCTCCACCTTAGTCCGAGTCCAAAAACAATAGTCTAAAAGACAAACCAAAAAACATAAGAAGATGTTTACAGTCGTGGACAATTGAAGAGTCTGCCCACCTCTCCCAATTGCTACATAATCTTCAAAATCTTGCCAAAGGCTGCTAACTAGAAATTATGGGCCTAGGTAATATCGGTCACTGAATCTTGGTTTGTACCTGGTAAAGTCTTATGATATCATTGATGAAGATAGCATGTGTCCAGATAAAAGAAGAAAGAACATCAAATTTCACCATTTCAAATCTTACACCTGTTATAGATAAAAAATCTGCATCATTTCCTTCAACATTACATGTTGGAAGGACATGTTTACATGTGGGAATAATTGTTTATAGGTGAAGAGTTGGCGAACAAATATTGGTTTAGAGATATAACCAAGTATTTACTTGAATGAGAGGATGATTAACCCTAGTTTCCTATGATTATCATTAAAATTGATAAGACAGTGTAAATGAAGGTTTAGAAGGCAGCTCTCACATGGACACACTGGTCAAACCCCATGAGGGTGTTACTTAAGGTGGCTCCATATTGGTAGGGCATCATAAGGGTTATAGCTGCATGTCGACAAAGAGGACCTCCAAAGGCAGAGGGATCTTCATTTTGTCTCTTTCTTTTAGCTATGTAATTAGCTCTCTTTTTGTTGTTGACAGCATAGCTATAGGAGCTGCATAGGCACATTTACAATGGGTGTACTTTTTTAGTCCCATTGACCTACATTTGTGGTCATTCGTTAGACATTAATAAAATTATCTTATCTTATATATACCCCCTTATCTTATATAGGCCTCATTCCCCAGCCAAATTGAAAATGAACATAGGGAAGTCAGGGTCGTTCTGACAGGATTGGAGGTGGGGCTTTGGCAATCCTTTGCAGCAGGATGATTCTTGGTGTCTTTATTTGATACTGCATCAGCGGCATCCACTAGCCCCGGTTCTCAATGCAAGATGGGTGTCAGTTGACCTAGAGGATAGGCAGGTACACAGACTTCATAGTGTTTAGTCCGTTTGGCTGTTTTGCAAGTTGAGGATATTTGCATGGTTTGTTATCTACAGGGGATCACCTCTAAGGTCAGGTTGGAAAATGTGGGCTCTGAAATGGTCATTTCCCTGTTTGTCACCATTATAAGACGGCAAAACACATCTTTTGGGAGTGCCAGTTTGCCATGAGCTGTTGGACATACATTCAGGACCATTACTTTGTTCTCCTTCAGGGCAGGATTCACTGGCAAGCAGCTTTGTTTGGTGAAAGCAGTTATCTGGTTCACACCTCCTCCATTGGGATTTGGCAGTGCCTGAGAGTTTCTGCTTTGTTTGCGTCTGGAAGATCAGGTGTAAGTGTGTTTTTGAGCATGAGGTTAGCTCTGTCTGCTTTTAGTGCCATATGGCATGATGAGGTAAGTCACCAGTTGTTGGCCAAGGGTGCATTGTTGATCAAAATGCTCAAGCTTTAGATCCTGGAGCTTATTCTGATTTTATTTCCGTGCTAGTGGCTTTACAGAAGAGGATATGAAAGCCATTGTATATACCCTCCCACTTTTTGTTTCACTTCTATAATAACTAAAAAAAAACATGGATGAAACAAAAAGCGGACATTATGAAGTTATTACAAACTGACTGTCTCATACCTTTACAATATCAAATATTTTTATAGCAAAAAATTGTCATAGAATTGGAGATGGAAAAACATAAAAGAATCAATGGATGAAACAAACAGCAGACACTATGAAGTTTTTCCAAACTAATTGTCTCGTACCTTTACAACATCAAATATTTTTATAGCATAAAATTGTCATAGAATTGGAGACAAAATAAAAATGGATGGGCATTTTATAAATCTTGGCTACAATACACTAACTAATCAAAAATATATGCTCTCACATGAAGAGCACTAAAAATAACTTCCTGTCTAATGCTTAAAAAAACTACTAAAAATAGATAGAAATTATTTTTAGTGCTCATCATATATAGATATTTGAAACTTATCCTAACTAGTCACGGTTCCTACAAACTATGTGCATGTCTTATTTCATCAAAATTGCATGCACTAGATCTACTCAGCTAATTTTCTAAATTTTTGTTCAACATAAAGATGTTTCATAACTTTCATATGTTGATATGGCACTGTTGAGTCTTGACATGGAAACTTGAAAGTTTTTTGGCCCACTACACAGACAAACTTGAAACTTTCATCAAAGAGATTTCCAAGGGAAAAAGTAATCAAAAGAGGGCAAGGCATCATGGCAAAAGAGAGCCGACCTTTCATGGGGCAAACATTGCCACAAACCATGCAAAATGTTAAAGTTAACACCAAGAAACCCCTACTTCAATTTGTAACTAAAGTTGCAAAACATAAGAGGAAAATAGTGGTGTCTTAGAAAGGTGAAGTGTAATTGCCGGTATCCAACTTCAAGAAGACATATCTGTGCATATAACATCTTCTTGGTATCATGGGTCATGGGATCAAACTGTGTGAATGTAGCCTTAACAAAAAGAAATTCACTTCATATGACAGCTAAGAGTGTTATGATGGCTGGTTCTTCTATTAAACAACGCCACACTTCTAAGTCTGGACTCTGGCCCAATTAATGCATCATTAGCGACTATGCCTCAAATTGAAGGTTTTTCTAACAGAGGTAATGTAATCAAAAAGAGGCTCGATGGGTCATCCTCAATAAACATGTACCATGTACAAGCCAATGAAAAAGCAAAGAATGCAATATGAGGGATTTTATGGCAAACAACATTGATTTCAATGTTATTTGTTGTCCCTATTATAAGGAGATGTTCAGGAAGTAATGATTTTCAACCCCTCATTTGCACCCCTTGGTGACCACAAAATTAGGATAATACTAGAGAGGTGGCCAAGATGAAGAGGAAAATGGAATATCTGAAGCAAACTTTGGTGTGGACAAAATGCCGAACAATAGTGGATGGATGGAAAAGTATCAGCGACCATCGATTGTCTCAGCCAGGAAAATTATACATCTAGTATGGAACAAAGCAAAGGAAGGGCAAGAGCAATGTCAACTCTCCCAATGCTTGTCATTCTTGGGCCAATCATATCAGTCCCCATTGTATAAAAGTTCCTTCTAAATAATGATTTCTTTCTTTATCTCCATGCATGCTAAATTAGTTTTTGTTTACTTCCTTTTTGTAATACATTTGTATTTAAGCTGTAATAAAATTGTGTAGTAGATATAGTTTGAATAGAATTCCAAAGCTCCCACAATATAGAAGTGACGGAGCATTAATCCCTGCTGGAACTACAAGACTTGCATGAATCCATAGAATAAAAATTTAGGGATTAATACCTTTAAGCTTTATTCATTAAGGTAAGTAATACTAATCAGGGATCGCTTTTAACTCTGTCCTTCATAGAGAATATATTGAAGAGATGAAAATGGATTATAACAACCATCCTTGTCGAATCACAGACAAGTAACAAAATCAGACATGATAAACAAAATTAGCTAATAAAGATGCACAAATATTTACATTTTCATGAAGTCGTACAAAGTGAACATACTACCTAGAAAACAATGCAATGCCTCACATAACGAGAAGCATGTATCCCACGTAAAGGGAAAGGTGGAAATAACCATCAACAGAGAACAGACTATATATAATTAGAGTAAGTTATATCACTCTGCAACCATGACTAAAGCCTCCAACAATAACACAAACAGTGTCAACAACAGAAAAGATGACACTGAAAGTACAATATACAATATGGATAGTTTATTTTTGGTACCTTCATTGGTTCAGCAGAAAAAGGCTGCCTCATTGGTTCAGCAGAAAATGACCGCCTCCTGAAATGTGAGGAAGGAAAAAATGGGTGTTTAGTGACCACTATACAAATTAGTGTGCAGAAAAAATAACATTAAGACCTCCCACAATAACCTATGGTGCCTTCATATATTTACAGAGGTATTCTGTAGCAGGTACATAAGAAAAGTAGATAAACAAGGGAGAGAGGCTCTTATTCATAGGAAGCTCTATAGAAGTCAAAGGTTTCCATAATGAAAAGAGCAATAAAATGATACACACGGCACACAGTTTATTCATGGTAAGTTCATTATAAATCTTAGGTTTGCACAAGAAAGAGCACAATTATTTGACATACAAGCAATTTAGCAGTAGAACAAAATAACCTTAAGCTATTATAAGTTATAACTGATATTGTGACAAAGCTTTGTTGCTGATCTCTCTGTACATGGCAACATTGACATTAGCAGTAATGGATCTTTTGAGCCTAATAAAATGGAAAATACAAAAGCATAAAGAGAGATTGGAAGTTCATGAATTTAAGCCATCAAGAGGCAGAATTATCCTAAGAATGACTCATCATACACACCAGCAGAGGTGGAACTTGACAAATCTAACAAAATATAATATATGACAGATTTCATCTTAAGAATGCAGTTGTTTGATGGTTATTTATCTTCAGAAAAAGAACCATCAAACAATACATCTATGCCCCTTCCACGTTATTTTCTTGCTATAGAAAAAATTGTCCAATTTCAAACAACTTAAGACAGAAAAATGCATAATAATAGGACACAAAACCTTACCTGTTTGGAGAAAAGTCTGCATCATCATCTTCTTCAGAATCATAACGAGCACGTTCCTGGGCAACTTTCTTTGAAAAGCCTTCATCCCAGTAAAGCCTTTCCCAGTTCTCTCTCAACTCTTGAAATAGCTCTATATATTGTTTGCACCAGGACTCAGCCTCCTTCAAGTTGATTGACAACAGTTCAATTAAAAATCAATAAGCATGAGGGAATTTTATTGTAAATGTAGTCTGCTTGAGCAGCCGGCATTGTACTAAAGCTAAAATCACAACTTCAATGAGAACTTCGGTCCTGCTTGAATGTTATGTACATTAAAATAACTGAAGCAAATGGAAAAGGAACTATAATACAATATTAAAACATAATAAAGATAATAAACGAAATTAAAAAGACACGCCTTTTCAAATGAAAAGAGACAAAGCAGGCCCCCTTAAATTTTACTTATATGGATCACCAATTGTAATTCGGCATTCATTTTTTATTCAACGTACATTATCATTTATTGACTTTTATCAAGTTAAGGTTTAAAAGCTTCCACATGCTATGATAGTATCAGAACCACAGCCACCATACAGTCATACCGCAGCTTCCATATAGCTGTACCACTGTAACACCCTGTTTCCACCAGTCCGTAAAAATAATTATGCAGGCCAAGAACTGTGGCAAACTCAAAGATGTGAATGTGTGATTTTGAATGGACCTTGGTATACAAGGTCAGCGAATGTAAATTAACATTATATATATATATATATATATATATTGCAGGACTGCTGAGAGGGGAATGTGCTGACAAAGAGACCACGATGGCTGATGAAAGGTGGTGGAAGGCACCTGGAATGGTGGCGTTAACTTCCACCGAAACCAATACCGTATTTGGTCTTCACTGGCCCGGAGAACCAAGAGCAGCTCGCTGGCCCCGAAATGAATTACTTGCCAGGATGGTAGGTGAAGAGGCTCCTCATGAGTTAATGAGGGATGGAGGTGAACCGCCCATCCGTGGAGGCCTCAGACCTGACCACCGCGGGGAAATTCGTGCCACACGCAACCTCGCCGGAAAAGAAAAGGCAGGTAAAAGGTGTGGAAGGGGGACACGAGGGAGGAAAAAAAAATAAGGAAAAAAAGATCGGAAGAACTCTGGAACAAAATACAGAGTGAGCGATAGCAGAGAAGAAGGAGAGTAACCTTCGTTCTCGATCGCTGAAGAACAGAGACAGAGAGTCTCAAGCATCGTGGTCTAGCTCGGGGGTGGCTAGTGGTAAATCCATTCGGAGTCACTGAGCCTACGGTTGGGTGGAAACGAGCACCCCTCTCAGCAGTTGCATCACACCTGGTGTTTTCTGATAAGTGTTATATCTTGTATCTTGAATTTAAATATTCTAACATATATGCTCATGGTTTGTGAAATTATGAATGATTTCCGTATAAGACTGTCTGTATGGTGTTTGATCAGAAATGGTGGCTGCATGCTTATATTGGAAAGACCATATATGACTGATGTATATATTTGTATATATGTATATTTTGAACGGATTCAATATTCAAGTCCGTTCTCGGGAAATCTATTCCCTTATTTTATCTCAAGTAATGCCTTGGATAGATCTTCCCACAGGGACACCCTTTTTAAAGTTTACCCAAGAATCTGGCGGAGGATTTTATGGCGTAAGTCTGAAAAACCCTGCACGAGAGAGAGAATGGTCCTCTTAGACTTAGGACATTTCGGCGTTTCGGCACCCGGGGTATCTAGGTGCGAGTCCTCTTGTACTCGCGAGTCCCGAAACCCCGACCCGCGAAATCCCGAAATGACTGTGTGTGGATGAATTAAGGACCTTTCGGTGGTTCGGTACCCAGGATACCCTTCCTCTTGCTAAATGCACGAATGAGATCCTTTCGGAGAATCTAAGGTCTGTTACGACCGTTAAATTGAATGAAGGAATGCAGGCATTAATGCCTCGACCCCTTTTTAACCTTCGTAAGTAGCAAGGAAATCGGGACCGTCGATTCCAAGACCCATGGGAGTACCTGGATCGTCCAGCTATAGAGTACACGTGGCAGCCGATAAGCATTTCGGCTTTTCGGCACCCAGGAGATCAGAGGGTAAGAACCCTTGTCTTCACGACTCGTGAAATCCCGACATATGAAATCCGAAATGCTAGTGTGCGAGTAAGTTATGAGTTTTCGGAATTTCGGCACCCGGGGTACCTAAGTGCGAGTTCTCCTGTACTCGCAAAACCCGAAACCCCGATTCACGAAAACCCGAAATGACGGCGTGTGGATGAGTTAGGATTTTTCGGTGTTTCGGAACCCGGAATACCCAAGGGAGTATTTCCTTGTACTCGCAAGTTCCGAAACCCCGACTTGCGAAATCCCGAAATGGTAATAATATGGAGAAGTTATAAGATCCCAGAGTTTCGGTACCCGAGATACCTAGAGGCGAGTTCCTTGTACTCACAAGTCCCGAATCCCCGACCCGCGAAATTCCGATGGGTGAAATCCTGAAATAGATGCGCAGGTTAAAGAGTTGGTACTTCGGAGTTTCGGCACCCGGAAGATCCAGATGCAAGACCTCCTGTCTGCGCACCTCGCAAATCTCCGATCCGCGAAACCCTGAATTTTGGTCGAGGGTAAGACAAGTGGGTGTATCGGCTTTTCGGTACTCGGGAAATCGAAGAATGTGACTCTGCGTCCTCTTGTATCGTGAAATCCCGACTTGCGAAATCCCGATAAGGCATAGTGTGAATTGGATCGGCGTTTCGGCGTTTCGGTACCCGGAAGACACAAGGGTAAGTTTCCCCTGTACACGCCAGCCCCGAAATCTCGATAGGCGAAATGCTGAAATGGCTGAGTACGTATAGCCTTGGGTGTTTTAGGCGTTTCGGTAACCGAGACCCCAAACAACAGTTTTGTTCTATGTACCTACTAGATGCGAAGTCCCGATGGGGAAAGTTTCTGATATGGCGTAGTGCGCAAAGTCTTGATGCTTCGGAGTTTAGAGTTTGGTATTTCGAAGTTTCGTCTCCCGGAGGATCTAGGTACGAGACCTCCTGTCCTCGCGCATTCCGAAATCCCGATATGCGAAACCCCAAGAGGACCTAGTGCGCATAAATCTGGTACTTCGGTGTTTCGGCTCCCGGAGTATCGAAGGGCATGAACCCCTTGACGTTTTATTCCGCGAAAAATCCAAATGAGTGAAATCTCGAAATAAGCTGAGAAAGATATATAGATATATATATATATATAGGATATGCAGATTTCGGAGTTCCGACTCCCAGGAGACCCAAGTGTGAGACCTCTTGCCATCGCACCTCCCGAAATTCCGGTATGCTAAATCCCTAAGGGTAGACTACCCGGACTTAACCTGGGTTGTTGTTAATCTCGTTAAGCAGTTAGATCCGTTTCGGGTTTCGGCCCTTCGAAAGACAAGAGAGAAAGGGAAATACATGCCTCGCGATTTTCCGAATCGCGAAAGCCGACGAGCACCTCTCCGATAAGGCTTGTGGTCATAGTCGTCGATCATATGAGTACGGATCAGGGAGGGCAGGGTCTGTATCAGGCCCCGTAGGGATTCGGGGAATTCCGTTCCTCAGAGAAAAGAAGAAAAAAGCCGAAAATTTTCAAATTTCGTAGTGGGTATGTTACAAATTGGTATCAGAGCATGGTTACAACACTTGGCCTGCTTGTGCTCATGAACGAGTTGCGTAGAAGCTCCATTCGAAGCACTCCTAAAAGGAGTAACCCTCTATCTTAACCCCCTAAATCAAAAGGTCAAAGTTCAAAATGAAAACCCCAATTGTGTGTATGCATGTGAAAGAAATATGAATTATGTACTGGTTATAATAAATATAAATATTGACTAACAACCAGCGTTTTTCTTTTGCACACAAAGCGGAAGACCAACCGCGGAAAATTGCAGACGTAGAGAATGGTGACTCACCATGAAGTGGGGGAGGGCTCCCACAATAGAGACAAAGAGTCTGACGAAATGAGGGTTGTAGGGACCCCTCCGGATCTAGCTGAGACTGTGAGGAGTCTCATGGTCGAATTACAAAGCTGCAAGGCTTACAATGAGAGGATGATGAAAGAACAAGAAAAGCAAACAGAAATTAACGCGGTTTTACTGCAGAGCCTATCCGACCTACAAAGACAAATGCAGCATGAACCTGAGGTACAGAAACATGGTCATATCACTGGCCACACTGAGAGGAGCACCTCGAAAAAGGTACATCCCAGAGGTAAAGGACAAGCGGCGGACGATTCCTCTAGAAAGGAAGCTGGTGGTTCGGAGGACTCTTCTATCAGCAGAACTAGTTCTTATTCCCGAAGAAGACAAAAGAAGCGAAAGCTTTCCAAGGGTCATAAATTCGAAGAATTCTGGAAGGCAAAACCACCCGCCTTCGACGGTGAAATAAAGAAGGGAGAGGAAGCAGAGGCCTGGCTGCTTGGACTAAAGAAGTATTTCAGAGTCCATGACTTCTCAAAAAATTTGAAGGCCCGAGTGGCCACCTTCAACTTGAACGGAAAGGCTTCCATTTGG
>ML817377.1:160987-174780 GCA_009831015.1 Picea engelmannii | reverse complement strand
GTCATCCGAAATGAAAGGAACCTAATGCATATATAAGAAGGTTATAATGATCAAATACGACACATACCATGATACCTCGGACCAATTACCTCATGGAGCAAGAGTCCTCTCCGATGCAAGCCCAGGCCGGTAGTGATGGAAGCCGCTACTGCTGACAGGACAAGTCTGGCTGAGAAGAAGAAAGATGGGCCCTCCAGGGCCATGCTCAAGTCCCTCCTGCTCTCGGTACTCCATGTCTAGGACCATGTGGGCCTCGAGACATGATCTCCTAGTTATCCCTAGATATCGGGGATAACAAGCACCCCTCTCAGCAGTTGCATCACGCCTGGTGTTTTTTGATAAGTGTTATATCTTGTATCTTGAATTTAAATATTCTAACATGTATGCTCATGGTTTGTGAAATTATGAATGATTTCCGTATAAGACTGTCTGTATGGTGTTTGATCATAAATGGTGGCTGCATGCTTATATTGGAAAGACCATATATGACTGACGTATATATTTGTATATATGTATATTTTGAACGGATTCAGTATTCAAGTCCGTTCTCGAGAAATCTATTCCCTTATTTTATCTCAAATAATGCCTTGGATAGATCTTCCCACAAGGACACCCTTTTTAAAGTTTACCCAAGAATCTGCCGGAGGATTTTATGGCGTAAGTCTGAAAAACCCTGCACGAGAGAGAGAATGGTCCTCTTAGACTTAGGACATTTCGGCGTTTTGGCACCCGGGGTATCTAGGTGCGAGTCCTCTTGTACTCGCGAGTCCCGAAACCCCGACCCGTGAAATCCCAAAATGACTGCGTGTGGATGAATTAAGGACCTTTCGGTGGTTCGGTACCCAGGATACCCTTCCTCTTGCTAAATGCACGAATGAGATCCTTTCGGAGAATCTAAGGTCTATTACGACCGTTAAATTGAATGAAGGAATGCAGGCATTAATGCCTCGACCCCTTTTTAACCTTCGTAAGTAGCGAGGAAATCGGGACCGTCGATTCCAAGACCCATGGGAGTACCTGGATCGTCCAGCTGTAGAGTACACGTGGCAGCAGATAAGCGTTTCGGCTTTTCGGCACCCGGGAGATCAGAGGGTAAGAACCCTTGTCTTCACGACTCGTAAAATCCCGACATATGAAATCCCGAAATGCTAGCGTGCGGGTAAGTTACGAGTTTTCGGAATTTTGGCACCCGGGGTACCTAAGTGCGAGTTCTCCTGTACTCGCAAAACCCGAAACCCCGATTCACGAAAACCCGAAATGACAGCGTGTGGATGAGTTAGGATTTTTCGGTGTTTCGGAACCCGGAATACCTAAGGGAGTATTTCCTTGTACTCGCAAGTTCCGAAACCCCGACTTGCGAAATCCCGAAATGGTAATAATATGGAGAAGTTATAAGATCCCAGAGTTTCAGTACCCGGGATACCTAGAGGCGAGTTCCTTGTACTCACAAGTCCCGAATCCCCGACCCGCGAAATTTCGATGGGTGAAATCCCGAAATAGATGCGCAGGTTAAAGAGTTGGTACTTCGGAGTTTCAGCACACGGAAGATCTAGATGCAAGACCTCCTGTCTGCGCACCTCGCAAATCTCCGATCCGCGAAACCCTGAATTTTCGTCGAGGGTAAGACAAGTGGGTGTATCGGCCTTTCAGTACTCGGGAAATCGAAAAATGTGACTCTTTGTCCTCTTGTATCGCGAAATCCCGACTTGCGAAATCCCGATAAGGCATAGTGTGAATTGGATCGGCGTTTCAGCGTTTCGGTACCCGGAAGACACAAGGGTAAGTTTCCCCTGTACACGCCAGCCCCAAAATCTCGATAGGCGAAATGTTGAAATGGCTGAGTACATATAGCCTTGGGTGTTTTGGGCGTTTCGGTAACCGAGACCCCAAAGGACAATTTTGTTTCGTGTACCTACTAGATGCGAAGTCCCGATGGGGAAAGTTTCTGATATGGCGTAATGCGCAAAGTCTTGATGCTTCGGAGTTTAGAGTTTGGTATTTCGGAGTTTCGTCTCTCGGAGGATCTGGGTACAAGACCTCCTATCCTCGCGCATTTCGAAATCCCGATATGCGAAACCCCGAGAGGACCTAGTGCGCATAAATCTGGTACTTCGGTGTTTTGGCTCCCGGAGTATCGAAGGGCATGAACCCCTTGACGTTTTATTCCGCGAAAAATCCAAATGAGTGAAATCCCGAAATAAGTTGAGAAAGATATATATATATATATATATAGGATATGCAGATTTCGGAGTTCCGACTCCCGGGAGACCCAAGTGTGAGACCTCTTGCCATCGCACCTCCCGAAATTCCGGTATGCTAAATCCCTAAGGGTAGACTACCCGGACTTAACCTGGGTTGTTGTTAATCTCGTTAAGCGGTTAGATTCGTTTCGGGTTTCGGCCCTTCGAAAGACAAGAGAGAAAGGAAAATACATGCCTCGCGATTTTCCGAATCGCGAAAGCCGACGAGCACCTCTCCGATAAGGCTTGTGGTCATAGACGTCGATCATATGAGTACGGATCAGGGAGGCAGGGTCTGTATCAGGCCCCGTAGGGATTCGGGGAATTCCGTTCCTCGGAGAAAAGAAGAAAAAAGCCAAAAAATTTCGAATTTCGTAGTGGGTATGTTACAAATTGGTATCAGAGCATGGTTACAACACTTGGCCTGCTTGGGCTCATGAACGAGTTGTGTAGAAGCTCCATTCGAAGCACTCCTAAAAGGAGTAACCCTTTATCTTAACCCCCTAAATCAAAAGGTCAAAGTTCAAAATGAAAACCCCAATTGTGTGTATGCATGTGAAAGAAATATGAATTATGTACTGGTTATAATAAATATAAATATTGACTAACAACCAGCGTTTTTCTTTTGCACACAAAGCGGAAGACCAACCGCGGAAAATTGCAGACGTAGAGAATGGTGACTCACCATGAAGTGGGGGAGGGCTCCCACAATAGAGACAAAGAGTCTGACGAAATGAGGGTTGTAGGGACCCCTCCAGATCTAGCTGAGACTGTGAGGAGTCTCATGGTCAAATTACAAAGCTGCAAGGCTTACAATGAGAGGATGATGAAAGAACAAGAAAAACAAACAGAAATTAATGCGGTTTTACTGCAGAGCCTATCCGACCTACAAAGACAAATGCAGCATGAACCTGAGGTACAGAAACATGGTCATATCAATGGCCACACTGAGAGGAGCACCTCGAAAAAGGTCCATCCCAAAGGTATAGGACAAGCGGCGGACGATTCCTCTAGAAAGGAAGTTGGCGGTTCGGAGGACTCTTCTAGCAGCAGAACTAGTTCTTATTCCCGAAGAAGACAAAAGAAGCGAAAGCTTTCCAAGGGTCATAAATTCGAAGAATTCTAGAAGGCAAAACCACCCTCCTTCGACGGTGAAATAAAGAAGGGAGAGGAAGCAGAGGCCTGGCTGCTTGGACTAAAGAAGTATTTCAGAGTCCATGACTTCTCAAAAAATTTGAAGGCCCAAGTGGCCACCTTCAACTTGAACGGAAAGGCTTCCATTTGGTGGGAAGACCTTAAGAATGTAAAAGCGATTCACGAAGAAGGCCTGTCTTGGGAACGGTTTGAGAAATACTTCAGGAAGAAGTATCTGTCCGAAAAATATTTCGACAAAAAGACTAAAGAATTCTATGAACTTAAGTTGGGGCAACTCACCATAGAGGAATATGTCAGCAGATTCCTCGAGTTGCTGAGGTATGTACCCTACATAAAAGCAGAAAAGGCAAAGGTGCAACGATTCATCAGTGGACTACCTAAGGACTATCAGAACAGGATTGAATTTGACGAACCAAAGACCCTAGAAGATACTATCCGAAAGGCAAGATATTGTTATGAACAACTTGGACATCGAACAGAACCTCGCAGAAAGGCTGGAAGTAGAAGAATAGTTCGAGATTTCAGAAATGATGGAAGCAGAAGAATAGTTCGAGATACATCCGAAAGGCTGGAAGCAGAAGAATAGTTTGAGATTTCATAAAAAGGGGATTAAATTCATAGGATTTAAGAACTATAAGAAGAACCCAAGAATGAGCTTCCCAGCCTAGAGTGTACACCAGCAGAATTTTCCCTCCTTGGGCAGAAATAAAACTTCTGGATCCATACCAGTGAACACTGATAACCCAAAGAGAGAACCTTTGAAATGTTGGAGTTGCGGAGAAGAACATCTTCTGAGAGACTGCCCACACCGACAACCAAATAGTCAGATAATTTATAACATCCAGGAAGCTACCACCGTCAATGATGTGGCCAGGAGTGTGTCGCAAATTTATGCAGCCTTGGATAATAACCAAGCTGACCACCAAGCTTCAGTGGTGGAAATAGAAGGTATGATTTCCAACCATCTAGTGTCTATTTTGATTGACCTTGGTTCAAATTTGAGTTATATAGCCCCTAAGGCTGTTGGTCAGTGTAAACTACAGCCACAAAAACCTACCAAGCCATGGTTGGTACAGTTAGCCACTGGCACCAAAAGAAGGGTAGTAGAGGTCATACCAACCTGCCAAATAATGTTGGGTAAATTCCCCACCCAAGCAACCCTTAACATATTACCCTTGGGATTGTATGATCTGTTGATTGGTATGGACTGGCTAGCCGCCCATAAAACCAGATTGGACTGTTACCATAAAACCTTAGAATGTGTAAGTAAAGAAGGGAAAAGGATAACCCTTCAAGGGATCCGAAAACCTGTCTCGATGAGACAAATATCAGCTCTGCAAATGAGAAAGTATTGCCGAAAAGGATGTCCCCTATATGCAATACAGGTGTTGAAAACTATTGAAGATGACAAACCAAGCCTCAAAGACCACCCTACCCTGAGAGAATACAAAGATGTGTTTCCGGAAGAGGTACCGGGTCTACCTCCGAGAAGAGACATGGACTTCTCGATAGAACTTGCACCGGGAGCGGTGTCGGTGTCTAGGACACCCTACCGGATGAGCACACCCGAGTTAGTTGAACTCAAATTGCAATTAAGAGAAATGATGGATAAGGGCTATATCCGGCCCAGCGTGTCTCCATGGGGAGCACCAGTCATATTTGTGAAAAAGAAGGACGGTACCCTTACACTGTGTATAGATTATAGACAACTCAATAAGGTAACCATAAAGAACAAGTACCCCTTGCCCAGGATCGATGACCTGTTCGATCAATTGGGAGGTGCGTCTATTTTCTCAAAGATTGACTTGAGGTCGAGATACCATCAAGTCCAAATTAAGGGTGAAGACATCCATAAAACTGCCTTCCGGACAAGGTATCGTCACTATGAGTTTGTGGTAGTACCATTTGGGTTAACCAATGCCCCTGCCACTTTCATGTGCTTGATGAACAATGTACTCAGCAAATTCCTAGACAAATTTGTGCTGGTTTTTATTGACGATATATTAATTTACTCCAAGAATGAAGAAGAACATGAAGAGCATCTTAGGCTTGTGCTGCAAGTGCTAAGAGAACATCAGCTCTATGCCAAATTCAGCAAGTGTGAATTCTTCCAGAAGCAAATACATTACTTAGGCCATGTTCTATCCAAAGAAGGAGTCGCAATAGACCCTGACAAAATCAGGTCTATCATGGAATGGCCTGCCCCAAAGGATGTTTCGGATATCAGATCCTTTATGGGATTAGCAGGATACTATAGGAGATTTATAAAAGGATTCTCCAAGATTGGTTATCCAATCACTACTCTCTAGAAGAAGGGGACAAAATTCATGTGGACACAGAAATGTGAAGCAAGATTTCAGACACTGAAACATCTACTGACCCATGCACCCGTGTTGAAGATCGTTGATCCCGAAGCTGACTTTCTTGTGTGCACAGATGCCTGTAAGGAAGGACTCGGAGGAGTCCTTATGCAAGGAGGAAGTGTGGTCTGCTATGAATCCCGAAAATTGAATGAGCACGAAGTCAACTATGTGACCCATGATCTAGAGCTGGCTGCCATAGTGCACGCCTTGAAAATGTAGAGACATTATCTCTTGGGAAGAAAATTTGTACTTATGACAGACCACTATGGATTGCGATATTTGTTTGACCAACCAAAGCTCAATGCTAGACAAGCTAGGTGGATGGCCCTCCTTAGCAAGTTTGATTTTGAAATCAAACACATTAAAGGAAAAGAAAATAGGGTGGCTGATGCCCTTAGCAGAAGTATGAAAACAATTCACCTGGCCGCGGTGAGCTCCTGCGAGACAGATGTCAAGGAAAGAGTCAGAAATGCACAAGAGACAGACACATTCTTCCAGACCGTGTCCTCGTACCTGCAGCAAGAACCCACAGGGATAAAGTATGAAGGCTACCAGACGACAGAAGAAGGTCTGCTCACTTACCGAAGCAGATTGTATATTCCAGATTGTGACGACTTGAAGAGGTTCATTATGGATGAACTATGTAAAAGACCCTATACTGGTCATCCAGGATATCAGAAAATGATCACGGCCACCAGGAAACAATTCTACTGGCCTGGATTGAAGAAAGAAAATACGCCTGTAGTGAGAAAAAACTCAAAGTGCACAGTAAAACTATCTATCACTGCAACAATTTGACCATCAACAACCAAGATTTAAAGAGCTAGCAGGAAGCATAATTGTATCAATCAATTATTACTCAAGAGACTGGCTGCATCATAGTAAGTCATAGATGACAGGCTGCCAATGATTCCTTGCCTATAGTGAAAGCAGTGGTCTGAGGTTTGAGGAGTGAAAGATGAAGAGCTCTCCGCTGCTACTACGCTATCCAAAAAAAACGATATCCAACCCCACTACCTCCCTTCAAACCTGTATATAAAGGAAAAACCATCAAGGAGATGAATTCCCCCTGAATGTTCTTCAAGGAAAGCAAGAAAAACATGTCACTTCGGTCATCCTTTGCATGGCTGCCAACCGAGTTTACTTGCTGCTTTGAAGCTTTCTTTCCTACTGTTTACTCACTACTGATTTTGGCAACATTATCATGAGTATTAATGGCAACAAAACTGTCAAGCATCATGCCTATCAACAGCAAGAAGATCGATCTCTTTTGCTATTTCTAATCGACTGCTTTTACTTTAATTCACTAACTGTCAACCTGCAGTTTCATGTCAAGTCGAACTGCTGTTTAAAAGATAAATTCGGACTGCTGTCACTGTTTTTATTCTCCTATTATTTCTGTTTCAGTCTTCAAAATCAACAAAGGCTAACACTAAGGGATTCGAACTAGCTGCCTATTTTTACAGATTTTATCTTTACAACTTTAGTTAGCTTTCAACTTTCCTTGCATACAAAAAACAAACTCTAAAGCATAGGGCTAGGCTTTAGCCTTTCAACTTTTGTGCCTTTGCCAACCATGTCTTAGGTGGTCAACCAGACTTTTTGTTGATGATTGCAGCTATGTGAGACAATCTCTAGGACACAAACCTGAGAGAGAGCCCCTAAGAGGGGTTTGTGGTTCCTATCTGAGACAGAGCTAGAACGTAGAGATGGCCTCCTCCTTAGAGAGAGTTGAGAAGAACTCCAGATGATTCTCCTGTGTAATGCAGTGAGAAAGGAGATCTGCAGAGTTGGATGTGCCTGTGGCTGAGCACAAGGTGAACGTGTGAAATCCCAAAGTGTTGGGTGCATCATCATGAGACAGAGATGAAGATGATGTATTAGCCCTCCTCTCAACAGAGAGTTGATGATGAACTCCAGATGACTCTCATGTGTAATGCAGTGGGAAAGAAGATCGGTTGAGTGGACGTGCCTGGGGACGAGCACAGGTGAACGTGATCCTAGTGGTTGAGCACTAGTGAGATGTGGTTCTTTTGTGTAATCCAGTGAGCCCGAGATATGGACATCCCTATGGATGTGCCCCTAGTGGCTGAGCACTAATGGGTGTATGAGATCCCTTGCTATATTGTTCAAGAGTCAGACATGCCTGTAACCCTAATTGTAATGTAAAGGGTACAAGTCGGCCCCACCTTAATGTAAAAGATAATTAACCTGGTTAATATTAATTATATTATGAGATAGAGAGGTCGGCCTTGTGCCAATAGACACTTATGTTGACAGGTCAAGTCTAATATAAGTAAAGGTAAATTCCCCATTGAGGAATCATATCTTTTGTGTGAGTTTGGAAATTTCAGCAAGTACATCTACTTGGGAAAAGTGCGCACCTCTCTTGGGTGCTAGTCTTCTAGGGTTTCTAAGCACCCTCTTGTGTGCTAGGTTTTCTTGATGGTGAAGGTCTTTTTGTTGAAGAATATAGCAAAGGATTTGGCTGGGTTTTCTTCCCTTGTTGAGAAGGGTTTCCCAAGATACTTCTTGTGTTCTTGTGCATGGTGTTTCTTCTTGTGATCTTGGTTGCTGCAACATTATTGGTTATGGTTAAGTTAAATGCTAAAATGGAATGAACTTCATGCTTAACCTTGTCTATTGAAAAATCAACATGGTTTCAGAGCATAGGTCTTGAAAAACCCATTGCACAAGCAATTTTCAGCCATCTTCTCTCTCCTGCAAAACCGTACGGCCCTACTAGGGTTTCCAAAAATTTCGTACGGCCCTACTAGGGTTTCCAAAAATTTTGTACGGCCTACCTTTCTAAGAGGTTTCAGCACTTGGCACTTGGACATTGGGGCTAAAAATACCATAGGAGTGTACGGCCTCCTTCAACGCACCTCCAGCGAGCTTCAGATTGAAATTCAAAGCATTTTGAAATTTTGGCACTAGGGTTTCGCTAATTTCTGCAGAAATTTTAGTATTAGGGTTTCTGCAACTCGTTGAAGGACCTCTTCAGCTCACCAGTGTTCTCCTATCTTTCAAAGGCTTATTGTTGGCAGTCATAAGTCCAACAAAACCTAAAAGTGCTAGCCTAGCCTAGCCATTAGGTTTTCTAGCCCAGTTGACAAGGGGTTGTGAAGAATCTAAAATTATAATGAACAAAACTATGATGGAAGATAAGCTTGAGAGATCAAGCAACTTCAATTTCCTGGAAGACAAGACTTCAAAGGAAGACTTATTGTGGGTGATACAAAAAAGTGACACT
Source organism: Picea engelmannii (assembly GCA_009831015.1). Taxonomy (NCBI): domain Eukaryota; kingdom Viridiplantae; phylum Streptophyta; class Pinopsida; order Pinales; family Pinaceae; genus Picea; species Picea engelmannii. The sequence continues at coordinate 165,769 of ML817377.1, read as the reverse complement.
GTGACAACTTCCTTCATGGAGATGTCAGAGGACAGAGATAAACCATGTGCCATTGGAGAAATCATATCGGCACCCTCAGTTATGCACTTGTATATATATTATTTATATCGTTGTCATGAGGGTAATTGCAGGACGAAGGAACCTTTTGCTGAAGTAATGGATCCGGAGGGATCTCAGTGCATTCAAAGGAACAACACACTGGAAGTGAAGACTCTGGATTTGATTGTTGTAATTGTCATTCCTCTAAACTATATTTCTAAAGTTTGTTACATTACAAGTAGGTGTTGTAGTTGTGACAACAATCCTTAAATTGTTTTGATTCTAGAGATGTACTCATTATTTATCCTTTAGGAGATATTCTTGTTTTGGTTCCTCTTATTTTCTTGTTCTAGACAGGTTAAGAACAAAGTTAGATGTTTACCCTTCAGAGGGAGTCACTTGACCCAGAGGGAGTCAAAACTATTTGAGAAAGAGGAAGAATAGAACCATCATTGAGACAACCAATGCAATAATGCATGATCAGAATCCTTCTATGATTCCATAGGCAGAAGCATGCATGACACAGTATGTGTTCAGAACAAGAGTCTTCACCGGACTTTGAAAAACATAACTCCTGAAGAAACCTTCACTGGAGTGAAGCCTGATATTGAACACTTCGAGATATTTGGGTGCCCAGTGTATTTTCATGTACCCAAAGAGAAGAAGTCCAAGCTAGACCCTTCAGGGAGAAAGGATACATTTATGGGATAAACAATGAATCTTCGAAGACATTTTGGATCTACATCCCTGGTCAGAGAAAGATTGAGACAAGCATAGATGTTGTCCTTGAAGAAGAGATAGCCCTTCAAAGATCCAAAGAATCTCAGATGGAGATTGACAGTGAGACAATACCTTCTCCCCCTTCATCATTTCAGAGGGAGACGGACATTATTCCAGCTGATCCAATTGCTCGAGTTGATATGTCCAGAGATATTGCAGTAGGGCATAAAAGGCCTGCCTAGGCTCACTCTGCAGGAGGCAGAGGAACATACAAGCCCCTCAAGGCACATCCCAAGAAAGCAAAAGAGATTTTCGAGCTATCCTTCAGTCATGAGCCACTTCATTGATCTTGAGCCTCCTTGTCTTGGAGAAGCAACGGGAGAACAGGTATGGCAAGATGCCATAACAAAAGAATACCAGTATATCTTAAAAGAATGATGTATAAGATATTGTTCAGAGACCAGAAAGGAAGTCTGTGGTAACCTCCAAGTAGATCTATAAGATCAAACATGCAGTTGATGGAAGTGTCGAGAAATACAAAGCGAGATCTATAGCCAAAGGATTCTCACAAACAGAGGCAGTTGTCTATGATGAGACACTTGATCCAGTAAGCCCGATACACTTCCATCTGTACTACCATCCATGAGTTGGAAACTATATCAGATGGATGGATTCTTGATGATTTTGGGTTTCAGCAAGAGTATTGTTGGTCCAAACCTATATAATTACAGTGTTGGTGACGAGAGCCTAATTTTGATGAATTATTCAGAAAGCCTTGTTGATGGATACAAGTAAGCTTTGACCTCTGATTTCGAGATGAGGGATATGGGTATGATGCACTACTTCTTGGGACAAGAAGTATGACAAAGGACCGATGAGATTTTCCTGAGTCAAGGAAAATATACAGTGGGAATATTAAAGAAGTTCAGTATGACAGAATGCAAATCGACGGTGATGGATTTGAAGAAAATGAATGATGATGATTCAGACAAGATTGATCCACAGCTGATTGGATCACTGATGTATCTGGTTAACACCGGACTTGATTCATGCTATGCAGTGAATGTACTTAGTCATTCCATGAGTCAGTCGATACAGACTCACTAGACAGCAGCGAAACATGTATTGAGATATCTACGAGGCACAGTTAGATATGGCTTGTGATATGTCTCCAGTGTAGACTTGAGTTTGTAGGGATATGCAAAATGGACAAAAAGTACAGTGGACCGGAAGAGCACATCCGGTTGTTTTTTTACCGTGAAGTTTGCCATGGTTTCCTAGTACAGCAGGAAACAAAGCCCTGTGGCCTTGAGTACCACAAAAGCAGAGTATATATCATTGAATATGCGAAGCAGTGCGGCTTCATAAACTTCTGACCGATTTACTTGATCATGAGATGGATTCTATGATTATAACCAGAGTTGTGTGAAGCTCTTCGAGAAACTTGTGTTTCATGATACATCGAAACACGTTGAGATCAAATATCACTATATCAAAGACATGATGCAGAGGAAAATAGTACACATGCAGTATCTTCCTACACATGAGCAGATTGTAGACATCTTCACTAAATTAGCTTGGTGAAGGATACCTCCCTAGTTGAGAGGGAGTGTTGATAACTACAGCCAAGAACAAAGTTCAAAATACATCTGTGTGAGACTTGGCATGATGAAGATGCCTCCCTAGCTGAGAGGGAGTCTTGATGATTGCAGCTATGTGAGACATCCTCCAAGACACAAACCTGAGAGAGAGCCCTTGAGAGGGGTGTGTGGTTCCTATCTAAGACAGAGCTGGAACGTAGAGATGCCTTCCTCCTTACATGGAGTTGAGAAGAACTCCAAATGATTCTCCTGTGTAACGCAGTGAGAAAGGAGATCTGCAGAGTTGGACATGTCTGTGGCTGAGCACAAGGTGAACATGTGAAATCCCAAAGTGTTGGGTGCATCGTCATGAGACAGAGATGAAGATGATGTATTAGCCTCCTCTGAGCAGAGAGTTGATGATGAACTCCAGATGAATCTCATGTGTAATGCAGTGGGAAAGAAGATCTGTTGAGTGGATGTGCCTGTGGATGAGCACAAGTAAACGTGATCCTAGTAGCTGAGCACTAGTGAGAAGTGGTTCTTCTATGTAATGCAATGAGCCAGAGATATGGACATCCCTATGGATGTGCCCCTAGTGGCTGAGCACTAGTGGGTGTATGAGATCCCATGCTATATTGTTCAAGAGTCAGACCTGCCTGTAACCCTAATTGTAATGTAAAGGGTACAGGTCGGCCCCACCTTAATGTAATTGATAATTAATGTAAAAGATAATCAATCTGGTTAATATTAATTATATTATGAGATAGAGAGGTCGGCCTTGTTGTGCCAATAGACACTTCTGTTAACAGGTCAAGTCTAATATAAGTAAAGGTAAATTCCCCATTGAGGAATCATATCTTTTGTGTGAGTTTGGAAATTTCAGCAAGTACATCTACCTGGGAAAAGTGTGCACCTCTCTTGGGCGCTAGTCTTCTAGGGTTTGTAAGCACCCTCTTGTGTGCTAAGTTTTCTTGGTGGTGAAGATATTTCTCTTGAAGAATATAGCAAAGGATTTGGCTGGGTTTTCTTCCCTTGATGAGAAGGGTTTCCCAAGATACTTCTTGTGTTCTTGTGAATGGTGTTTCTTCTTGTGATCTTGGTTGCTGCAATATTATTGGTTATGGTTAAGTTAAATGCTAAAATGGAATGAACTTCATGCTTAACCTTGTCTATTGAAAAATCAACACTTTTCACTCTACCAAATTCAATGAGAGGTTTTGCATAACTCAATGTTCTTTCACCCACCCAAGACCTTGGACCATGCCATCACTTGACATTCAACCTATACTTAACATACATAGAAACTACTAATTATAGGCATGACCAAAAAAACAGTCTTTCTCCAAAAAAGAAAAAAACGGAAAAGACTGACCATGAAGAGATGGTGCATCAGCATATCTTCAAAAAAAGCAAAAAGCAAGCTAGACTGATCATCTCACTGTCGCATGCAACTAAAAGCAGTCCCATTGGACACGCTTTTTTACAAGGATCAAGAATACGTAATCATCTCTGACACGTGGTCCCTAGATGTCTAGATCAAGGTTGTTAGAGCATGGAAGTGAAGCAGGAGCGAGAGCGGAGCATCAGGAGCTCCATTTCCCAAAAAACCTCAAGAGTGGAGCATCTCGGAAGTGTTACATCTCGGAAGTGTTATATATATATATATATATATATATATATATATAACAGTGATGCTCATATATATATCACTGTTGAAAAAGTTTGCATTGGCAAAAAGTCGGCAAGGATCTAGAAAACATCGTTTGGGGAAAAGTCGGCAAAAAGTCGGAAAACCACGACAAACATTAAAAAATACAAAATATATTCATGTTTTTCAAAATTTTAAACATATAAAGCAACAACAACATCAGATAAACATATTGGCACATAAATATGGAGAAAGCATTGATATATATGATGTAGTGGATGCCAAATAAAAGATGATACATCAAAGTCGATACCGAATCCTCAACCATGATAGATGTCCAATCAAGGAGTCAAAAGTGGAGAACCAATACAAAATGACCTCACATATATAAATGTATATCATCATCATGAGGTAGATGTACAATGCAATGTGTTAAAACTCGGAGTCGACCTCAGAATCGGTCGATGGTCAATTCCAACTCCAACTCGGATTGACTCGGACCGATCTTATTTCAATGACTTCGTTTACTAAATATTACATAAAATATTTAAATTTTAATGAAAAAATTAAATTTTAAAAAATTCCAAAAAATTATTGAAACTTCAAAAGAAAGCATTATGAATAAATGAGCAAGAACATTTAAATGACAAGCAACTAAAATGCATGTGTAGACACAGGTATTTTTGGTCTATGACCCTGGATAAAACCCCCCCTGGGGAAAACCAGTTTTGAGATATGATATATATATGGGTAGAGCAATGATCTAAAACAGTAAATCAAATACAATAATGA
>ML817377.1:115139-132584 GCA_009831015.1 Picea engelmannii | reverse complement strand
TTGAAGTGAAATACACTTTACAATTTTTGCATAACTTTTTCAAAAAAGGTAACAAAAGAGAGACTTGAACTCAAGACCTCTTACTTAATAAGGCAACTTTTAACCAAATGGTCTAGCAAAACATATTGTAATGTTCAGAAGGAAGATTGGGGGTGTTGTTGTTGTTGTTGTGGAAGATGGCCTTGGAGAGCGTGCTCAAAAAAACTCTTTTCACACAAGAAAAAAATTTCGCTTCTCGATGACAAGAAGGGTTAGATCTCAGTTAGCTTACCCAGAAGATGCATATTTTCCCATCTGTTTCTGATTTATCGAGATCGCACAGGGCGCGGGGCAAAGAGCATACGCAGATCGAAAAGAGTAGCAACCCGGAAATAAAAAAATACAAAACCGAAATAAAACCCAAAAAACTTCTCTGCAAAAAATTTAAAAAATGCGTATTCAAACTTTATACCTCTGGATCTGACTGTAATGATCGTATCTTGGGCAAACGGAAACCTTTTCGAGTGAAACGAAAAGTGTTCCTAAATGAAATGAGTGCTCCAGACGCAATGGAACAGTCCTCTCAACCCAGAAATGTATGGAAGAGACAGAAAATAGAGATGAGGCAACTCAACTTCACGATCTCAATCTACAATAGGAGCGGATCTTCAAACAGGCTCTAATACCATGTTCGACAACACAGGTATTCCAACAGAGGACGAACACCTTCAGTAACCACTCACATAACCAAATCAAATATCAACACACCGATGTTTTCACGTGGTAAAACCCCTACGGGGAAACATCCACAGCCCCAACCAACGCGGCCACTTGGAGCAGTTTATTAATGCAAAGAAAAAGATTACAGAGAGATTTTACAAGAGAGTTTCTCACAATCGATCATCGACAAATGACCCTCCATGCTCTTTAAATAGAGATCATGGACCAATCGGATGTTAAGCCACGGATCAATGGTCGTTAAGATCGAGGAGAGTATGAACCGTCAGATCATTCTATGTCGAGAACATAACGTGACCGTCGGATTTCCTAACTACAAATGCATACTAAAGAAACACACTAGAAAACACACTTTTACCTAACGACACAATAGACCAAGTAGATCTTACTAACTCCTAAGTGTCTAAATATCCTAACATGTGGCTCAATGTCATCAAATGGACATTGGAGATATTAGCGTCAAAAGTAGTCTATTCCCTACACCCAGAGATCCAAGATCTAATCTAGAAATACGAGAAGGTATTCAAAGACCTACCCATGAAATTGACACCGGAAAAAACAATAGAACACATAACTGAGGTAAAACCAGACTCGAGTTATCACAAGTAGGAGTCTGTATGCAGCCCCAGTAGTGTTAGTTCGTAAAAAAGACGGATCCTTCAAGATATGTACAGATTACCAAGGCCTAAACAAAATAACAATAAAGAACAAGTTCCCCATTACATTTATAGATGAAATGTTGGACGAACTCCATGGAGCCAAATACTTTTCAAAGCTAGACTTGAGATAAAGGTATTATCAGATCCGGGTGAGGTTAGAAGATGTTGCAAAGACCACCTTCCGAACTCACAAAGGTCACTATAAATTCAAGGTGATGCCATTCAGTTTAATTTTTGCTCCTGCAACTTTTCAAGCAACTACGAATGAACTTTTTCAACCCTACATAAGGAAGTTTGTGCTAGTCTTTTTTTATAATATTCTTATATATAGTAAAACATGGAAGGTGCATCTCTTCACCAAGTACAACCTAAGGTTTCATCTCAAAACCCTACTCTCCAAATCTCCAAGGGGTGAAACCCTAACCCTAGTCTTCAAGATGCTCCAACAAGCTCAAGAAACCCTAGCAACTCCAAAAGAGAGAGAAAGAGATCAAGTACATTAGATGATTTAAGTGAGAGAGGAAGACTAAAGCACTCCTATTAGTCACATCTTTAACATGTGTGATAAGAATGATGACGTCTAGCTCACAAGAACAAATCCAAGCATCTCATAAGAGCAAGCTCCAACAAAGACATACTCCTTCCCTTGTATAATTTCTCCTAGGGTTTCCTCATAAACCCTAGTGAATCACTCTGAGAAGACAAGTACAAATAAAAGCGTATAATTATGATGAATGAAAGGACTCTCTCCTTCCTTTATACACCTATGAGAGGTAAGGGAGGCCAACAATATATACGTGGGCCTATGCCCTTAGAAGCAACCTATAATAACACATGGATCGCTACACTCCAACATACACATGTCAAGCTCCAAGGTGGTGTTGTCCACAAGCAAGGCTCCAAATGTAAGGGCACTCCACGAGGTGTGTCCAATGCTCCTCCCACAAACTTCCAAAGATTCTATCAGACTTCCTTAGCCATGTACAATAACATGTGGAGCGCTACACTCCAATGTACACATATCAAGCTCCACTGAGTAAGCCATTTCCAATGTGCAAATCCATCACAAACAAATCTCCCATGTGCAAATCTATCACAGACCATCCAAGGGTTGATCCTACACCAAGTACCCCAAATCTCATGAAGCACCCCCAAACACGGTGCAAACATTTTCGAAGTAACCCCGAAAGATAACAATCCACAGGCACGCTTCAAGAGCATTTTGGGAATTTCACAAGTGCTTCCCACAAAAAGAGTGTAATTTTAAACCTTGTAGTGCACTCCCAAAAAATACTCTTATGTGGGTTTAATCCCAGAGCACACACTCCTAAAGGCGTTGCAAAGGCACTCTCACCTGAAGCACACTTCGGGAGTGACAACATGAAAGGTGGCGCTTTGGTGCAGTGTAGGTTGATGTTATGGTGCATCATTTGATGACAATGTTATAAGTTATAACTACTAGATGGTTGATGTTATTTGTGTACTAATTGATTGATGCTATAATGATTATCAATAATCTACTATGGAATACAATTCTAGGTTTTTTAAAATGTAGCATTTGTCTACAAATAGCACAAAAGTAGGATATAGGGTGTACACCACCAAACTAGTAGACAATTCAGCTCTAAGTGGTCCCAAAGCCAAGCTCTTTCCATCTTGCACACTACCACTCAAGTTTGCTTGAGGGTTCATTCAGGTAATCGGGCTTTCATCTAGAGTTTCTTCCACACACTATTGGATGTTAGGAATGTGGGGCTTCCTCCATCTTGTGCTCCCCCTAAGATCATCCAGTCAATCCTTCTCCACCTCGATCACTCCTCGAAGGATATCGTATGTCAATGTGTTGGCCCCTTCATATTTATTGATGACTACAATGAGGAGCTTATCTCACAGTCTCCTCACTTGCCCTTGACAGACAGCTCCAGCATACCTTGACATCCTCTCTTTTATTCTACATCAAGACTCACCAATTTCTAGCATCTTTCTTGTACCTACTACTTGTTTTTATATCTTCTCTCAGTAAAACATTTAGCTTTTAGTTGGACACTTAGTTCTTTATCTTTTCATGCTTTTAGTATTGACTAGGAGTTGCTTTCACACTCTCACTTTGTATTTACACTAGATGTAGTTTTTAGACCCATTGACCTATTTTTGTAGTCATTTGTTGGACATTAAATAAAATTCTCTTATCTTATCTACAACTAATTTCACATTACGCATGGTTTTTAAAAATATATATGCATCAAAATATATTAAAATATATATTATACAAAAACACTCCTGGAGTCTTGGAATTTGGCACTTCACACTTCTGCTCCCAACAACCTTCATCTATATTTTCCCATGATGCTTATCCTAGGAGCCTCAATCTTCTTTCCAATTTGTCTCTCAACCATGGCTTTGAACTCAAATGTTTCAAGGGCATCTAACTTGTAAATGAGAAAGTGCCCAAAACTTTCCGGAAAAGTCATCAATAAATCCATAAAATGCTTTGCACCTATCAATCACTAAGACCTCATGGGACAAAGAAAGGTCATTATGCACTAATCAAAACTGCATGCTTACGATCCATGAACCTTGTTTGTTAAAGTATCCTTATGTCACTTCCTAAAAAGAAAGCTTCGCAAACACCTTTTTCCTAATGAATTAGAGACAAACCATGGACCATATTAAGTTGCTTTAAAAGTGCAAGACTTTGGTAGTTAAGATGTCCATACCTTTGGTGCCAAAGTTGAAATATGGAGTCATTTTCAACCACTATAGCTTGTTTTCTTATTGCTATATTAGAAAATTTGTAAAGACCACCTTTTACAACAATGTTATAATGGTCCCTCTTGTCCTTTATGAAACACTTGGCTTCATCAAATTCAATCTCGAAATGTTGCCTTGCAATTTTACTCACTAATAGTAGGTTCTCCTTTCGGTCACACACATCTTGGACACCTCCATTAGGCAACTTTGTTGGGATTATTCCTTGGCCTTTGACCATTTGTACCCTATCATCACATAAAGCACTTATTTCTCCTTGATATTTATTATCACAAGATTAGGCTAATCATTTATGTTTATGTTATCAACATTCTAGAACCATAGTTAATTTACAATTCCTTTATATATATATATATATATATATATATATATATATATATATATATATATTACCACTAGTGAAATAATAAAGAGTCTATTATCTCTCTTTTTTTCTTTGCTATCACTATTGCTATCATATTTATTTTCAATATTATTGTTTAAATGCCTTTTACGCTTCGAAGGAGAGAAATTAGACTTCTTTTTCCACAATCCTTCTCATAATGACCAGGTTTTCCACGAGAATAACACTTGCCTTTGTTGCCTATGTTGAAATCACCATTCTTTGATTCTTCATGCTTGAAGTTGCCTACTTGGCCTTTAGCTTCCTCTCTAATCTCACAGCTGGCCCAAACTTTGCCTTCATTTGCCCTCCTGCTTTGTTGTAAAACCATTTTCAGCAATGCCTTCTCCGTCATAGAGCTTTATCATTTGCTCCTCCTGCAAAAGTAGTCCTCCAAACTCATCAAATTTCAAGGGTATAACTCAAGTTGATAAGCTAAAGCCTAAGATTTGTTACAAACACATGAAAAGACCAACAAATTGTTAAGGGTTATAGAGACAAGATCCTTATTCTCTATCTTTACACATACAATAATAATTTAATCCATTATAATTTTTATTCTATTGAAACAAACTTGAATTTCCTTCTACCATCCTCAAACTATATAATTAGTCTCTCAAATAGGGAACCCTAGTTTCATTAAATGACTCATACAAAGCTTTCAATGTATCCTAATGCAGGAGCATCTCTAAGGATAGAACAATCCTACATAAAATTAGAGCTTTTTTTTTAGTTTTGGTTCAATTCCTTCGTTTTGTTCAAAGTGATATCAAACTTTACAATGGTTTCCCCCAAAGGATTTAAACCATACAAAGGTGGAAACATCCATGGCATGGATGAAGTCACGCACAGTCTAGACCAAGGAGCGGTCACAGCGTAAATTTTGTCTAAGTTCGAAGCAAGGAATGAATATCAAACAACGTAGTGACAAACAACTATTCGAATTGGTGTAATTTCTTCCGAGCAATGGAATTTTCAGAGGACTTTGAGAAAGGGTGAAATAAAAACCCTCTAGGTGTTTCCAACTACAAAGCTTCAAAAGCTCAAGTTGAGAGCAAACGAATGAAAGCTTCGTTAATTCATTAATAAATCTCTCAAAGCTCTGAAAACTTGACTTTGGATATGTTATCCACTGAGTTGCACTAGCTGGATCTGCAGTTGAGCCGCCAAAGACTGAGCAATCACTTGCTCAATTTTCAGAGTTCAGAAATCCAACAAGTCATTTTGACCAACTTTATTTGCATTTCCATCCCCTGTGGGGCATTGTAATAAGATGAGATTAGCATGATGAAGTTGGAAAAGGCTTGGCCTCCTAAGACTTGATCATCAGTGCATACTCTAGAGTGTTTTTTTCACTTGTTAATTATTTCCTACCTGAAATTCATTTTAGGCGAGTTATAATTTCTAAGTTTTTTCACTCAAATACCTCAAAAGTTGGGGTATGTTACTGATGGTTGGGCCTTATAGCTTGTTTATCCAAGTCTAGTGTCTAAAATGTTTATATTACCATGCTAGGTCATCATTTTGAGTCATATGGAAATTGCGTTAAGTCCCCCCTGAGGATTTTTAATGTTTTGAGTCAATAAAAAATTTCCCGTCAAACGGGGTTTTTTATTTGTAATTGGTCAATAAGTTAAAAATGTAGTACTAGGAGGCATTATATGCCTTGTAAGTACTCGTTTTCACGTCCAAAGTACCCACTTTACCTAAGTACCACCTTTCCGAAGGAAAATATTGAGTTTTACTCAAGAAAATTTGATTTTCTCTCGAAAAGGTAAATAAAAGACAAAAATCAGCAATGTTATTTTTGTGGAAACATGTTCCAAACATGTTTTTAGTTAATTGTCTCTCTCTCTCACTTCACTATGACTCGGTAGCAGTTGAGGATGAGTTAGAACGAGTCAAGTGGGGAGTTCTCTCCACTTGATGCAAATCCCAAGAACCCATGTGCACTTGCTAGGCTAGGTGGCACATTGCAAGAGAGGTTGATAATCTCAAAAAGGGTGCACACCTACCCAAGAGAGGTGGCGACCCCTCCTTGTCCCTTAACATCACTTATGGTGAGTTATCTCACCTAACTTCAGAGGTGGCGCACATCCTACCACCCATTAGGATCTCCTCACATTGGGATTGGCGCCCTCCACCTTGGGATTCTCACCTCTTTTGCTATTAAAGCAAGTCGACCCCTCCTCATTTAGTTGGTTGGAGATTGGGGAAAGTGTAATGTTCCCAAGCCAATATGCCAGGAACATCACGGTTTGGATGAATTTTAAACTGTTATTGGTTGTGGCATTTCATCAAACACTTTGCTTACTATGGTTCTTTAGGTTGCGCTTAGGGTTATACTGATGGTTTATGTGGTATTTGCAGCAACAGGTAAAGAGATAAAGCAATGTAACATACCACAACCATATGCAAGATCAACAATATGATAGACAATCCAAAATGATGCAGATCTAATCTTTATTCATAATAATAAGAACCTGATACAATGATGATGTAGATTTGGAATGATCAACAAATGGATCCAATAAACATAATAGGAGCTGCTACAAAATGCTCCCAGGAAGACGATAGAATCCTCCAAACATTGGATACACGATGAAGACCAAATAATGGAAGAGATCTAGGCCGTAAGCAATACCAAACCCCCAACTGGGAAGGCCACGCTCTGTTGGAACACTGAAAGCCTCAATAATTCAGCCCAACTAAAGAAAGTCTCCAAATGAGTCCAAACTTGGCCAAAGGATAGATCGGGGTGATAGGATCCCCCTCCTGAAGTCTCAGGCCGAAATGCTATGGATAACTCCTCCAAATGTTGAATCCTCCAATGAAGTTGCGCCCTCCTGAAACCCTAAATGTGCCCAATAATTCGGCCCTAATGAAGGTGGCCTCCAAATGCCCTGAAACTCGCTAGGAAGATAGATCGGGACACTGCAAGTCACTAGGTGAAGTCTCCAGGTCAAATCTAAAGTATAACCTCTCCAAACTGAATAGATCTGAATCTCAAAAATGCCCTCCTTCTCTCCAATTCGCCCCAATGCTCTAGGGAATCATTTGGACCATAAAACTCTCTCAAGTGGCACTAGAAATCATGGCCAAGGCCCTACAAGTAAAACCCAAGTGCTCAAATCTCCAAGAGACCTCTCAAACTCCTACAACGAACCTTCCTTCAATGAATGGTGTGCCCCCCTTGCTGGAAACCCCCAATGGTGCGCCCTCTTTCTCTTCCTGTGCCTATGGTTGGTGTAGAACCCTCCTGCATTGAGTAGATCCGAACTAGAATGGTGTGGGGGAGTATTGCATCTCCGAGACCAAGCTTGGGACAAGCAAGGTGGAATCTTTCACCACTGAATCGTCCTCTACGGTTTGTTAAGTCAAAACCCTCAAAACCCCCAACGCTGGGCTCACTAGCTAGAAGCCAGATATCCAAAAGATAATCATACATGAATGAGAGAATAGAGGCCCTTGCCTCTCCTTTATGCTTCCTGCTCACCTTGTCCCTCCAAAGGGACTTTCATTTTATTAATTATTAATCAATTAATTAAATCACTTTAATTAATTAATTAATCTTTTTACCTTTGAAAAACACCTTATCTCTCCTTGTGGCTTCCCTGGCCACTGAAAGTCACTTCTCATCATCCTATCCTGTAGTGTTGTTCCTCCCGATTCCAATGAGATATTATACTAAGAGGTTCCTCCAAGTAATGTGCCCAAAATGACCTCTTCGGTGAATTTAATTAACCTATAGCTCAAAATACCCAAAATCATGGAAATCGTCGGAATGCAACGAAACCAAAACCAATCTGTGCAGAATGGATCATAATGATGAAATAGGATGAGCGATACAAGTCGGACCCCAAAATATCCCTCAATAGCTCATGTACTCGCTATAATCTCCAACTGGCTACCCTGGTCATCATAACACTGTGTAAAACCCTAATGTCCCAAAGTGGGGACATTACAGAAAGAACTTTGCCATTGTAATATTGTTGTAATACTCTTTTAAAGATTGAATAAAAGACTTCGGAGGTCTATGGTGATTGTGTCAATGTGTGGATGCTTGGATAATTGTGCATGAACTTGAGGTAACTTAGTATTTTGTTCAATTAATTGTATATCTACTTCATATAAGGCCTTGGAAGGTGTGTTAACACATAGTAGGATAGGATCTATTTAACTTGTTTGTTGTTTAGATCCTATTATCTTCTTATATCTAGAGATTTTAAAGATGCATGTTTTTCCAATGAACTAATGTGTTTCTTCAAGTCTCTTTGTAGGAAGTACCTTATCTAACAAGTGTTTGCAAGGATTGAACAAGATTGTCAGGTTATTCAAGCTTGGAGAGGTGTTGGATAGGAGATCCATCTTTCATCCTTTTCAAGAGATCAAAGAGCATTTCCCTCTTTCATTTACCAAAGGACCTCGTAACCCAAGATTCAAGATTCGAAAAAAACACCTCCTCTATCTCTCTCTCTTTCTCAAATTTCAAATTTTCCCTTGGTTACTATTTAGTTTGCATGCAAGTAGATTTCAAGTTCTTCAAAGCTAAATCAAGTAGATCTTGTGCATGCATAATATTTTAGATCTACATCAAAGTTTCTTTTATATCTAAAGCTAGATCTAGAAGTAAAAAGGTCAATTTTTGTGTATCATTTCTTGAGAATCTTTAGGCATAAAAGTGAAGCAGTTCTCATTGCTTAAATCAAGCTACTTAGTGGTTTATGTTTGCTGTTTTATGACAGCAAACAAAAGCGACTAAAAGAGCCTTCTTTTAGCTTCTTTAAATTGTCAAAAAGTCATAAAAAAATCTCTTTTTGTACTTAGATTCTTTCAAAGTCATAAAAAAATCTCTTTTCAGCAATTTTAAGTTTCAAAGTTTGTTTTCCAGAGGCATTCTTAAAGTGTCTTTTGGGTAAATTCAATCTAATTTACTTGCTGGTTTTTAGCAGGTCGCCAGTAAAAGAGGGAGAAACTCTGGCGAATTTGATCAAAATCGGAGTATTTGGAACCCCGGAAGCTTACCTTTGAAGACTAGACCTTTTTCAAACCTTCTAAACCTTGTGATTCAGACCTATAAGGATCATAAGTCTTCCCAAAAAGGAAAAGAGAGAAAAGTTAATTGTAAAAGAAAGTAATAAAAGCGGGCTACGCAGTGCCCAGTTTTCTTCTCCACCCAAGGGGAGTCGGTGTTGTGGTTGTCTTTTGTTTCAAGTTTCTCAGCAATTCTACAATCTAAAGGAAAACTAAAAGTAATTGTACGATCAATCTTAAGCACTACACAACAAATCTTTCGATTAGATTTGAATTTTGCAATGTAACTTTCAATTGCTTAGTCAGTTTCAATTTTCAATCTTTCAATTTCGCATTTATTTACTTTTGCAAATAAACCAGTCCCCTCAACTCCTTTGAAAAGAGGTTGGACAGTGCGGACTTAGAAATTAGTCACACATTTACCTTTATGCAATTTCTTTTATTTGCTAATAAACCCATCCCCTCAACTCCCCGGTGTATGCTCTGAGCCCTTGCGAGCCTAGCTCGATATGTGGAAATCATCGGAATCGGGGTTGGTCATTGCGGATTTAGCTTAATAGGACAAACACAAAAGAAGTTATCTTTATGTTTGGAAAACCGCATGAAGGGAGTGTGTGAAGTCAGACGGGAACTTTGAGATATAGGTTCTCCCCATGTTGGACCTCCAACACCTTCATTCAGTTTGTTGATGAAGTCTTTGGACTTCGGCAAGTTCTCCGCAAATTTCCAAGCTGAGGGATATCTTCTGGAGAGGCCACATATTAGATTAGTTTATTTTCAAGCATTTCACTTTGACAAGCAATTTCATAATAAACTTGATCATTTTATAATAATCACTCAACATTAAAGCAACTTCTAAAAACTACAAGCATTTATCTTTCAGCAACAACTTGTGGCATAACATCTAAGTAGCAATTTTCATTATTTGGCACTCGTCAACACTTTTTTCTTATCATTTCAGTTCAAGTATCTATATCCTTTTTAAGTTGTATCTCATATAGAGTATCTCGAATGATTTACTTTCCAGCATAAGCAATTTTATCTTTATATGTCATATATGTTGCTAGTATAATCTCTATTGTATGATGTTGTCTTAAGTTTCAATTTAATCTTGCTATTGTTGATTGTAACAAAACTCCTAGAATCTATTTTTGCTCTTAGATTAAGTCCAAACCTTAGATTTATTTTTATAGGGACTACCCCCCTTGGCTTCGCTGGGAGTTAGCCTAGACGGAGGAGTCGAGGATCAGGTGACAACACCTTGACTCGAGACTTGACCCCAAGGACACAACCAGTGGATTAAAAGTTTTTTCCACATTAAACCCAAGGTGTGTATAAAGGTGGCAACAGGATATTCAAAATGTGAAAAAACATCAAAAGCTTTTAGAGTGATTCATTTCAATAATTGTCAAATTCATTAGGGTATGTTGATGATTGCAACATCGTGTGACATTCTCCAGATCGTTCTCCTCTGGACTGAGTTGAGACGATCTGTGCGAGAGAGCCCATGTGTTGGGTGTGCCCATGTGATGGGTGTGCGTCAGACTCTGGACTGAGTTGTGATGACGTGTGGTCTCTTGTCTACTCCTCTGGACTGACTTGAGATGACTTGAGATGATCTCCTGCCTTGTACTCCTATGGACTTAGTTGAGTCGGCTTGAGATGGTTCTCCAGATGGTACTCCTATGGATTTAGTTGAGTCAATCTGTTGAGAGTGACGTCCTTGTGGGTGAGCATAGGTGGACGTGTCCCTAGTGGATGTGCACTAGAGGATGAGAGAGATCCTTGCTATATTGTCTGTGAGTAAGATTTGTTGTAACCCTAATTTGTATTGTGAAGGATACAAGTCGGCCCCACCATGTAAAAGATAATTAATATTGTGTAATGATTAATTATATTATTCAGTTAGAGAGGTCAGCCCTATTATGCCAATAGACACACCTATTGTTGTGTCAGGTCTTGTATAAATAGGAGGAGATCCCCATTGTGGATCTCACTCACTTCACTTGTCATCTCATTATTTCAGACCTACTTGTACAACTGAAGTGTGCATCTCTCTTGGGCGTAAGTTTCAAGGTCATAGTAGCACCCTCTTGTGTGCTCTAGGGTTTATGATGTGGGGGGATCTTCTCTTGACTCTATAGCAAAGGATTGTTGGGTTTTTCCCTTGATTGAGAAGGGTTTTCCCAGGATAAACTCTTGTGTTCTTGTGCATGGTTATTATTCTTGTGATCTTGGTTACTGCAGCACTTGTGTGTGGTATTGTTGCATTGTTTATGGTTCAAGTACATGCTAAATTGAAATACACTACATGTGCATGAGCTAAGCATTAAAATTCAACATGGTTTTAGAGCAGAGTTCCTGAAGAGCCATTGCACAAGCTATTGAAAAGTCAATCGTTACCTTCTTGCTGCAACTGCAAAAACGGCCCTCCTTTTTTTGCCAGTTTCAGCACCTTCCACTTGAGCGTTGGGGCTAATTTTTGCATAGGAGTGTACGGCCTCCTTCAACGCACCTCCTGCAACTCTCAGATTGCAATTCTGAGAATTTTTTATTTTTGGCCCCTATGGTTTCTAGGGTTTCTGCAGAATTTTGGCCTCTAAGGTTTCTACAGCTCCTTGAAGGATTTTGGTAACTCACCAAGGTTCTTGTGACCTTCTAAAGGCTTATTGTTGGCAATCATAAGTCCAACGAAACCTAAAGTTGCTAGCCTAGCCTAGCCATTAGGTTTCCTAACCTAGCTGTTAGGGTTTGTGAAGAATCTACAAACCATGAGGAACAGAACTTTGGTGGAAGATAGGCTTGATGGATCAAGCAACTTCAGCCCCTGAAAATCAAGACTACAAATCACTCTGGAAGAGGATGACCTATTGAGTTTGATAGAAAAGACTCTACCAAAATCATCTATCGATGAAGAGAAGGATGATTGGAAGGCAGATGATGTCAAGGCAAGGAAGATAATTATCTATTCAGTGAGAGATCATCTACTACCATGTATTACTACCTTGAAAATAGCATATGAGATGTATGATGCATTGAAGAATATGTTTGAGAGCAACAACACAAACAGAGCCCTTACATTGAAGCACCAGCTTCAAAATATCAAGATGACGAAAGTTGACACCATTGCCACCTTCTTCATGAGGATCTCACAGATCAGAGATCGGCTAGGTGCCATTGGAGAGAACATATCAAACAGAGAACTTGTCATGACTACTCTCAATGCTCTTCCAAGACATTGGGAACCATTTCGTCAAAGTATCAATGGAAGAGCAGATCTACCTGGATTTGATTGTCTATGGACAGACTGCACCCAAGAGGAAACCAGACTTATAACCAGAGGAGTGCAAGACTCCCATCATGATGACAATCAAGCTCTTGCTTCTCATGCAAAGAGAGGAAGAAGAAATAGAAGAAGTTTCAACAAAGCATTCAAAGACAAGAAAACTTCAGCAGCTCCAAGTCATGAACAGAGAAAAGACATATCAAGGATTCAATGTTTCAGATGTGACAAGTATGGACACATTGCGAGAAACTGTCCAACCAAGAAGAAGGGAAGACAACTTGCATCCACTGTCCATGTTAATCCAGAACCACATTAGAGAGATGAAGACATAAAAGATGAAGCATTCTTCTTCATATCAGCACTCTCAGGTACGGTTCCTACAGATAGTGATATTTGGTTAATTGACAGTGGTGCTTCCAGACACATGACTGGATACAGAGAGCATCTTACAAACCTTGTTGAGAAAGAGTCTCATCTACATGTACTTGGAGATAATGCCAGATATATTGTGAAAGGAGTTGGAACTTCTACATTCAAACTAGATTCTGACATACCACTTCAGTTGAGTGAGGTATTATATGTACCTCACATGAAGAGGAACCTTGTCTATGTTTCTGCGTTAGAGGATAAAGGCTACAAGGTTACCTTCTCTGAAGGAAAAGTTCTTGCATGGCACAAGAACTCACACATGGATTATGCCCGAGTGCTTGGTGTTCGAGAAAACAGTTTGTATAGATTAACTGTCTGACCAGTCCAGGCCCTGTTACATGATACTATCAGTTTGAGCTAGCTATGGCCTAGAAGACTTGCTTATTTACATTACGGAGCCCTTCCCGCTCTAGGGAAGATGGTAACAGGCCTGGTAACAGGCCTGGTAACAGGCCTGGTAACAGGCTTCCCAGAGATACATGTTCAGCATAATGGCATTTGCAGAGGTTGTGCTCTTGGAAAGAATGTCAAGGGGTCCTTCTTGAGCAGTGACAGTAGATCCAAGGGGATCTTGGACTTGATACATTCAGATGTTTGTGGACCCATGATTGTTGCTTCCTTGAACGGATATTTGTACTATGTGCTCTTCATCGATGATCACTCTCGAAAGACATGGATTTACTTCTTGAATACCTAGGATGGAGTCCTTGCGAGATTTCAAGAGTTCAAAGCTCAGGTTGAGAACTTGACTGGGAGGAGGATCAAGGTGTTGAGATCAGATAATGGAGAGTACACCTCCAAGGATTTCAGTGATTTCTGTATTGAGGCAGGGATCAAGAGGGAGTACATCGTTCCTTATAACCCTCAACAGAATGGGGTTGCAGAGAGGAAGAACAGAACCATTATTGAGGCAACCAAAGCAATGATACATGATCAGAATCTACCTATGATTTTATGGGCAGAGGCATCCATGACAGCGGTGTATGTTCAGAACAGGAGTCCTCATCAGATTCTGAAGAACATGACTCTCGAAGAAGCTTTCACCGGAGTGAAGCCTGAGGCTGGACACTTCAGGATATTTGGGTGTCCAGTATACTTTCATGTACCCAAGCAGAAGAGGACCAAGCTAGACCCTTCAGGCAGAAAGGGTACATTTGTGGGGTAAAGTCAATCTTCGAAGGCATATCGGATATACATCTCTAGTCAGAGACAGATCGAGGTTAGCAGAGATGTCAACTTTGAAGAAGAGATAGCCTTTCGAAGATCCAGAGAATCTCATATGGAGATTGACAGTGAGAAGAATGAAGAGACAATACCTTCTCCCCCTTCAGCAGTTCAGAGAGAGACAGTTACTGATCCAGTTGATCCTATAGGTCCAGTTGATGCTCCCAGAGACATTGCAGTAGGCCATAAGAGGCTTGCCTGAGCTCGATAGACTCTGCAAGAGGCAGAGGGACATGCAACTCCTCGTGGCACATTCCGAGAGAGCAAGAGACCACAGAGATTTTCGAGCTATGTTTCAACTATGAGCCACATCATTGATACTAAGCCTTCATGTCATGGAGAAGCAGCAGGTCAAGAGATTTGGCAAGATGCCATGACAGAAGAGTATCAGTCCATCATGAAGAATGATGTGTGTGATATTGTTCTGAGACCAGAAGGGAAGTCTGTTGTGACTTCCAAGTGGATCTATAAGATCAAACATGCAGTTGATGGAAGTGTCGAGAAGTACAAAGCAAGATTTGTAGCCAGTGGATTCTCTCAGGTGGAGAGAATAGATTATGAAGAGACATTTGCTCTTGTTTCCTGATACACTTCCATCCGTACGTTCATTGCCATAGCTGCATCCGTGGGTTGGAAAGTACATCAGATGGATGCAAAGACAGCCTTTCTCAATGGTGAGATTGAGGAAGAAGTTTATATTGAGCAGCCAGATGGATTCGTGATACATGAGCAGAAGTCTCATGTGTGCAGATTGAAGAAAGCCTTGTATGGACTAAAACAGGCACCTCGTGCGTGGTATGAGAAGATTGATGGATACTTGATGAGTTTGGGCTTCAGCAAGAGTGTTGTTGATCCTAACCTATACTACCACATCGTTGGTGACAAGTGTCTGATTCGGGTCCTGTACATTGATGACTTATTCCTCACTCGATCAGAAAGTCTTATTGTTGAATGCAAGCGTGCATTGACTTCTGAATTCAAGATGAAGGACCTTGGTATGATGCACTACTTCTTGGGACTAGAAGTATGGCAGAGGATTGATGAGATTTTCCTGAGTCAAGGAAATATACAGTCGAGATATTGAAGAAATTCAGGATGACAGACTGCAAATCCATGCATACACCGATGGTGATGAATTTGAAGAAGATGAACGAGGCTTCTTCTTAGTCAAGCGAGATTCATCTTTACAGACAGTTGATTGGATCATTGATGTATCTGGTTAACACCAGACCTAATAAATGTTATGCAGTGAGTGTACTCAGTGAGTTTATGAGTCAGTTAAGACAGACACACTGGATAGTAGTGAAACATGTGTTGAGATATCTACGAGGCACAGTTGGTTATGGCCTGAGATATGCCTCTGGTGTAGACATGAGATTGCAGGGGTATGTCAATGTTGATTGAGAAGGGAGTGCAGTGGACCGGAAGAGCACATCTGGTTGTTGTTTTACCTTGGGGTCTACCATGGTTTCCTAGTGCAGCAGGAAACAGACTTTTGTGGCTTTGAGTAACACAGAAGCATAGTACATTGCATTATGTATGGCAGTCGGCGAAGCAATGTGGCTTCGCAAGCTCCTTGCAGACTAATTTGGTCATGAGATGGATTCCACCGTTATCCATTGCGATAACCAAAGTTGTGTGAAGCTCTCTAAGAATCCTGTATTTCACAATAAATCGAAACACATTGAGATCAAATACCATTATATCAGAGATATGGTGCAGAGGAAAGCAGTACATGTGCAGTACCTTTCTACACATGAGCAGGTTGCAGATGTCTTCACCAAACCGCTTGCCAGGATGAAGTTCGAGTACTTCCGTGAGAGACTTGGCCTGGTGGAGAATGCCTCCCTAGCTAAGAGGGAGTGTTGATGATTGCAGCATCGTGTGACATTCTCCAAATTGCTCTCCTTTGGACTGAGCTGAGACGATCGTGTGAGAGAGCCCTGTTATCGCTCAGTTTGTAGTCTAGGTCAAGTAGCTGGAAGGTAGGGACCAAACTGGCGTAACAGGAGCTTCCCCACCCACTGTCACCTCGATGGGGGGCTCTTTCTATTCAGGGTGGCTAATCCCAAGGGAGACGTCCCTAGTAATCTGGGGTGTTGAAAGGAAAAGGATCAACGGATTAAGGTTCAAAAGGTCAAAGTAGGTTTTCCTTTCACAGATTACTGCCAAGGAGATAGTCAAAATGAAGGTATTCCACAAAACAGGCACCTGTTTGCGAGACAAGGCAAATAAAACTAAAATGTGCAGCAGTGGTTAGTACTTCATAAATTAATGACTATCCTTATTATATATGAGCACATATAGCAGTAATTATTGACGAAGTCAATGATTGCAAAAATTGCTATGGCTTATAATATCACTTGTCAATAAACACTGGAGATGATATAACATTCAAAGCATATAATCAATCTTCAAATTTTCATAAGATATCATCACTTGCTCATTCAATAAAAGAGTGTTGTGTCACTATACTAGAGGTGACGTTAGCCTAATTCTAGGTTAGTTTTACTAGACAATGAGGTGGACATTTTTCTAATTAGGCCAATGAAAATAATCAACACTTCAATGTCTATTGTTAGATGACCTAGCCGCAACTATAATACCAAGCAAGAGTTCAAAAGAGGCTTGACGTCATCATAAAATTAGGGTTAGTAAGTCGCTAGGGTTAGTTAGGGTTTCAAAATTTGGAACTTTGAAAGGTTGTTTTAACACAATTGACTCAACATTGGAGTTCTAGACTAGTGCCTTAGGGTAAATGGAGTCAAGGAGTAAGGCTAAAATCTCGGGAGAATCTACATTTAAGGACATGAGAGTTAGGCTTAATGGTGCTGCAATGGCAGGGCCATGAAGTCAAAACCCTAAGGGGAGGAGGCTCATTCCGGTGTTGCTTAAGCAAGGCCTCATGCTCCTCCCTCTTTCCTTAAAACTCTTTGGCAAAAACG
>ML817377.1:97457-113298 GCA_009831015.1 Picea engelmannii | reverse complement strand
TTCTCGGGGATCCCCTGGGCGAAGCATCTCTAGGTTTTATTTCCTATGGCTTTTATCTTTTACCAGCTGCTTTTACCCCCTGGGCCTTTACCCCCTTCTTCCCACAAGACAAAGTGTAACCCTCAAAGGTCATCCTAATGGCCGGACTAGGGGAATGGGACAGATGTGCGGGAGATAAGACGTAAAATGATAAAATGGTGGGAGCGGACGATGGCTCTGCAAATCCCCCTTGGTGGCTAACCAAAACCCATGAATATCAGCTTCCTAAGTCACCCCACCAATTACCCCAACAATGGTCAAGTGGATTAGTGTAAGATCCAAGCAGTCATCAGAAATGAAAGGAACCTAATGCATATATAAGAGGGTTATAACGATCAAATATGACACATACCATGATACCTTGGACCAATTACCTCATGGAGCAAGAGTCCTCTCCGATGGAAGTCCAAACCGATGGTGATTGAAGCTGTTGCTGCTAATAGGACAAATCTGGCGAAGAAGAAAGATGGGCCCTCCAGGGCCATGCTCTGGTCAATCCTGCTCTCGGTACTTCATGTCTAGGACCTGTGGGCCTCGAGACATGATCTCCTAGTTATCCCTAGATATCGGGGATAACAAGCCCATGTGTAGGGTGTGCCCATGTGATGGGTGTGCGTCAGACTCTGGACTGAGTTGTGATGACGTGTGGTCTCTTGTCTACTCCTCTGGACTGAGTTGAGATGACTTGAGATGGTCCCCTACCTTGTACTCTTATGGACTTAGTTGAGTTGGCTTGAGATGGTTCTCCAGATGGTACTCCTATGGATTTAGTTGAGTCAATCTGTTGAGAGTGACGTCCCTATGGGGGAGCACAAGTGGACGTGTCCTTAGTGGATGAGCACTAGAGGATGAGAGAGATCCTTGCTATATTGTTTGAGAGAAAGATTTGTTGTAACCCTAATTTGTATTATTAAGGGTACAAGTCGACCCCACCATGTAAAAGATAATTAATATTATGTAATGATTAATTATATTATTTAGTTAGAGAGGTCGTCCCTATTGTGCCAATAGACACACTATTGTTGTGTCAAGTCTTGTATAAATAGGAGGAGATCCCCATTGTCGATCTCACTCACTTCACTTGGCATCTCATTATTTCAGACCTACTAGTACAATTGAAGTGCACATCTCTCTTGGGCGCAAGTTTCATGGTCATAGTAGCACCCTCTTGTGTGCTCTAGGGTTTATGGTGTGGGGGGTATTCTCTTGAGTCTATAGCAAAGGATTGTTGGGTTTTTCCCTTGATTGAGAAGAGTTTTCCTAGGATAAACTCTTGTGTTCTTATGCATGGTTATTCTTCTTGTGATCTTGGTTACTGCAGCACTTGTGAATGGTATTCTTGCATTGTTTACGGTTCAAGTACATGCTAAATTGAAATAAACTACATGTGCATGAGCTAAGCATTAAAATTCAACAGGGTCAACATCTGTAGGACCCACCATCTGACTTCATCAATTCGTTTATTGGTAAACCATCCATAAAAAAGGGAACAAAGGAGTTCAAAATATGAAGAGGCAAAGAGACATGGAGAAGGAATGAAATAAAGAAATCAACATAGAAAAGGAAGAAGGCTCCTATGAATTATTTCAGAACATTGGAAGGATTGAAGATTTTCCTGGTCCTAACAAGATGCCAACTAGGTCTGTCTTTGACCTCAAGTTGGCTCTAAGTTTCAATTGTCAAACAATGGTTTGTTGTTGTTTTATAACAGAAAAATGTTCAGTAACTTCTTTGTTGTTCTGTTACAGTTACATAGGCCAAATGGGTGCTCTAGCATGTAGTTTTGTCACAAGATGTTAGCACATGCATACCATAAGCTATATAACACACCTAGAGATCTTTTAGAGCTGAAATAAACTTGTTCTAAACACTAACATACATGAAAATGAACACAGGTATTTTTGGTCAACGTGACCCTAGATAAAACCCCCCTGGGGAAA
This sequence comes from Picea engelmannii, assembly GCA_009831015.1. Taxonomy (NCBI): domain Eukaryota; kingdom Viridiplantae; phylum Streptophyta; class Pinopsida; order Pinales; family Pinaceae; genus Picea; species Picea engelmannii. The sequence goes on along the minus strand of ML817377.1, from coordinate 111,319 downwards.
ACCAGTTTGGAATGGAAGTATATATATGTGGAAAATAGAAGGTGGAATACAACAAGTACATGAAACAAATGAACCAGATACAATAGCAGCTTGTCTCAAGCTGCAACACAAGTCCAAGAGTGAGAGATACGCCCAAGCATGGTGCGCCCTCCTCAAATATAGCTCTATCCACTGAAATGAAGCGCCCTTGCTCCCTGAAGCTCTGATGGAGAAACCCTTGACCACAATGTGCTCTCATGTGCTGCCTCTCCACTGAAATTGTCCTCAAAGCAATCTGACCAATACAAGACCTCCATGCTAGCTGTGCGCCCTCCTCCTCAAGTGCGCCCTCCCCCTAGTAAGAACAACCTCCACAAATAAGTTGGCCACTAAGCCTTCATGAGCCCTCCATGAAAGGAGGTGCCCAAGCTCTCCTCGCCCAATGCTTCCATTCTCATCCTCTTGTGCTTCTCCAAACTCCTTTGGTGAACATACAAGTGAATAATGAGCTCTCCTTTGCCCTTACACCCTCCTTAAGGATGCATAAGGAAACCTAATAATTGAGTGGATGAGATCCTCTCATCTCATCCTAAGTCAATCGTTGAGATCATCTCAAGTAAATCTCAATCAAAACCCACTTTACTTAAGTTTCCATAGTTTCACTTTATGTCCCTTAATTCACCCACAAAGTGAATTAATTGTCATTTTAGGCTAAAATGACCAAATTTCATTGTTGACTTAAATCTCCTAAGTCAAAGTGAAATAAGAAAGAAAGTACATGGTACAAGGAACAAAGTACTTCCCACATGTGTTTAGAAGCTCACAAACACAAGGGGACCACTTTCCAAGGTACCCAAATCTCAACAAGGATTCCATTCACTCATTTGTTTCTCAAACTCACAAAACCATCATGAATTGATCCCTAGCCTCTGACCATTCAACTACGAATTTTGAATTTGTAATTATGGGAATTCTTTACAAATGGTTTGATTAATGGAATTTTGAATGCCAACAACTGGATTAATGGAATTTTGAATGCCAACAACTAGATTAATGGAATTTTGAATGCCAACAACTGGATTAATGGACGATTTGAATATCTAGAAGTTGGAGTAATTGGCGACAATTCAAATTTCAAATTAATAATGTTGTACATAAATTGAATTATGATGAACAAACAAGGGGACAAATCTTTTGGGACATTATTGGTGTTCAGCTTCTGCATTTGGGATTCTAGCTCTTGATTTTAATTCAAAGAAGAGGCGTGGAAAACAAGGGTTGTTAACCATTTTGAAGAACGAATTCGGGTAGAGTGTTGAATTTTCGTCTCAAGCAGTTAACTAGATTAGTGTTCTTTTACTTTTAAACAATTAGCACATTAACTACATATAAAGGATCATTGAAAGAATAACATCCACAGCATACACAAGATTTACCCTGGGAAAACCCTCTAGGGGAAAAACCTAGCAAACTTCCTCAATATAGATTCAAAAACCAAGAACAATGTCTTTCTCCAAGAGAGAACAAAGAAAGTAGAAGATCCTTCTCAAACCCTTGACTAGGGAAGAGTAGCGCACCACATAACCAAGATATACCCGAGAAGTAGACCAAGATCCTCCACAACGTCACCTCCTAGCTGCAGTAGCATCAGCCTCTAAGACTTGCGCACTTCTCTTCTTAACTACACAAGTGTTGTGTGTGTTCAAATGAGGCACTAGCCTCTCTTATAAATAGCAATTGGCTGGCCTAAAATTAGGTCTAGGCTGACCCGACACTTTATCTTTCTATTTTACATTTTACTTGTCAAGGCACAATAGGGCCAACTTTTACAAAGGCAAAATAGGGCCAACTTTTACAAAGGCACAATAGGGCCGACTTAACAAATATAAGATAATAATATTCTTTAGGGTTTTGTCTTGGTCAAATACAATAAGAATATCTTCCGAGGCTACTCAAACTTCAACACTCCTTCTTAGCTAGGAAGGTATTATTTTCATCATGATCATCATCACTGCTTCTGCGCTTCTGCACACCTGGTCATTGTCTTGTTGTCAATCACAGATCTATATATCATAAGAAGTTCTACTCTTTCACTAGAGTAGCGTACCAGCCTTTGTTGAAGTGGCATACCAACCTGCATTGGGGTAACATACCAGCCTACGATGGAGAAGCATACCAACTTGCGTTGGGGTAACATACCAGCCTACGTTGGAGTAGAATACCAACCTACGATGGGGTAACATACCAGCCTGCGTTGGAGTAGCATACCAACCTGTGTTGGGGTAGCATACTAGCCTGCGTTGGAGTAGCATACCAACCTGCGTTGGGGTAACATACCAGCCTGCGTTGGAGTAGCATACCAACCTGCACTAGGGTAGCATACCAATCTGCGCTGGAGTAGCATACCAACCTGCGTTGGGGTAACATACTAGCCTGCGTTGAAGTAGCATACCAACCTATGTTGGGGTAGCATACCAACCTGTGCTGGGGTAGCATACTAGCCTATGTTGGAGTAGCATACCAACCTGTGCTGGGGTAACATACCAGCCTGTGTTGGAGTAGCATACCAACCTGCATTGGGGTAGCTCCCACTATTGGGGATCACATCACTTCCCGCTACTGGGGAACACATCACTCCCTGTCACGAGGGAAAATCCTTCTAGACCACACCAAACTTGTCTCTGAAGTAATCGAACTTCTCTCTCGATAGAGGCTTAGTCAACATGTCTACTACCTGCTCATCAGTAGGAACATACTGGAGCTTTACTGCTCCCTTCTGTACCATCTCTCGGATATAATGGTACTTGATCTCGATATGCTTTGACCTGTCATGACACACTGGGTTCTCTGACAACTATATGTAACTCTGGTTGTCACAAAAGATACAGGTCTCCTCCAACTCGAGATCAAATAATCCTGCAATCAACTTTCGAAACCACACTGCTTCGCCACAAGCTGAACATGTTGCTACATACTCTACCTCTGTAGAACTGAGCGCCACACAAGTTTGCTTTCTACTGAGCCATGAGATCACAGTTGATCCCAAACTAAAGCAACATCTGGATGTACTCTTCGGGTTTGTGACACTGCCTGCCCAATCTGAATCTGTGTAGCCCAGCAGTCTTATCTCACAATCCGAGGTATATCTGAGTCCATAATCAATTGTACCCTTCAGGTACCTCATCACATGTTTTGTCGCAATTAGGTGAACATGTTTAGGCTCAACCATGTACTGACTCAATGTGTTCACCGCAAAACATATATCTGGTCTCGTATTCGTCAAGTACATCAACAAACCAATCACCTACCTGTATATGGTGGCATCCATTGTCTCTAAAGTTGTATCACACAATAACTTCAAGTTAGCCACCATCGATGTAAATATGGCCTTACAATCCAACATCTCGAACCTCTTCAGGATCTCTACTGCATATTTTCCTTGGTTAAGGAAAATCCCATCAGGTCTCTGCCATACCAACAAAACCTAAGAAGTAATGCATAATGCCTAGGTCCTTCATCTCGAATTTTGCAGCAAGGTTCCTCTTACTCTCAGCGATGAGCTTTTCGTTTCCTGTCAAAAACAGATCATCCACGTATAGTAGCAATATCACAAGTTCACCATCCACAACCTTGAAGTAAAGGTTGGAATCTGTTGTACTCTTGGTGAAACCCAAGCTCATCAGGAAATTGTTTGTTATCCCCATTTTGTGGATAACTAAGGAGATGATGTCTCGAGGCCCTCAGGTTGCATATATGGAGTGTCGAGAGACTACATGACCAGCAGTACCTTTGCACAGATGGAAAACCCACTCACCACCACAGATGGTCATTAGGGTTTAATCTGTGCAAAAAGTGAAATTTTAAGTCAATTGTTTAATATTATTTTGTTAAGGGGGCAAGAATAGGGTTATTGACCCCTAATCTTGTGTTTTACTCCTTAATTTGTGGACAAACTATGTTAGCTACTTTTAGTATAAATAGATATCATAAGATCTCATTTTGAATCATAACTCTCCCTCTTGTGAGAGACTTGGTCTGAAATTTTCGGCCCTGTTATCACACAGTTTATAGCAAGGATAAAAGGCTTGAGGTTTGAAGGTCAAACTAGCGTAACAGGAACCAATCCCACCCAATGTCACCACAATGGGATGGTTCTTTCTCTTTGGGGAGGTAAGGCCCAGGGGAGACATCCCTAGTGACCTGGGGTTTTGAGAAGGCAAACAATTACAAGATAAAGTAGTTATTCCCCCCCTCACAAGTCACCACCGAGCAGATAGTCCTGGCTAATCAACCAATAAAGTAAAACCCCCAAAGAGATATACTTGCCTGAGACAAAGCAACAATAAACTGATATATGCAAGCTTTGATCAATGGGTTAGTACTTCATATAAATCAATGACTATCTGATACATTTATAAGCAATTTGATAATAAATATTGACGACGTCAATGTTTATAAATAGCAATGAAAATTATGTCACTTCATCAATAAATGTTGAAACAATATGGCATTCAATGCAATAAATCAACGCTTCATTCAATCAATGCCTTTAATCACCATTCAATTGCTTATAAAGAAAAATGTTTAGCTGCACAAAGGTGTTAATATCAAGAGATGACGGCAGCACTTTAGTTAATAGGGTTAGTTTATAAGCTAGGGTTAGTGTAGTTAGGGTTTCATTCAATGTATTGAGAGTAGTTTTGATCAGGTTCACTTCAACGCAAGAGGTCTTTGGATCAGTGCCTTAGGGTTAATGGAGTCAAATACTGAAGGACGCAAGAGCTAAAGGAGACAAAGGTAAAAACAACTAAGGACTGGAGGGAGAAGCTTTGAGGTGTTGCTAAGGCAAGGCCTCAAAGTCAAAACCCTAGGGGAGAGAGGCTCACCTTGGTGTAGGAGAAATAGGCCTCGGTGCTCTCTCCTCCTTCCTTAACTCGGTGGCAATCACGGCTAGCGGAAGAAGAAGCATAAAACCAAGACAAGAAGGTTTGATGAAGCAGAGTGTTGCTACAGCAAGGCTCTATCAGCAAACCCTAGAAAAATCGGCCCAAAGTGTAAAAAACCCAGGCTTAAGGCGTCTCCTTCTTCTCAGCTTATGAAAGGTACGACTAGCAAAAATGAAGAGAAAAAGAGAGTGTAGCTACGGCTAGGCTCTCCCCTTCTTCAATCAATGGCTGAAAATTCTCTCAATGGGGACATGAGACAAGGACCTACTTGTGTGCTTGTCACCTAGGGTTTTGTTCAGCAAAATTATAACACATGCAAGAAATAAAACTAGAACCATTCATTCAAGAAGTTTTGCAGAAAAATATTTACATATCACCAAGAAAAAGTATTGCAAACCCTAGTTGTAACACCTTCCATTAAGAGAAATGCCAAATTATGCCAAGAAAATCCTCCTTCAACAAGTGTGCATCACTAAATCAGCCAATAACCCAAGAGAGGGCGCAAATTTCAGACCTCCTTAAGGAGTGGAATGTCGGCCTTTTACATGACCTAAAATGTAAATTTAGGTCATGATACTATATAAATGAAGGATTTTCACCTTCATTTTTTGGATCACAACTTACTCACCAGGTCCTAGACATGGAGTACCGAGAGTCGGATCGACTTCAGCATGGCCTTGAAGGGCCCATCTTTTCTCCCTTTCAGAGCCTCTACTTTGTCAACAGCAAGAGCATCCATCACCATCGGCTTGTTCTTGTGTCTGAGATGGTTCTTGCTCCATGAGGTAATGAGTCTGGGTATCATGGTATGTGTCACTATGATCTTCGAAACCTTGGAATACATGCATTTAATTCCTTTTGTTTCTAACAAATGCTTGGATCTTATACTTGCCCACTTGACCATGTCTGGGGTGATTGACAGGATGCCCTAGTAAGCCTGTGTCTGTAGGTTCTGGTTTGCCACTGGGGGGATTTCTGAAAAGCCATCATCCACTTCCATCATAGCATCACCTTTTCATCTTGCTTCCCGCTCACCTATCCCATTACACTTGTCTGGGCACTGGGTTGACCTATCATTTGAGGATTGCACCTTACCTAGTGGGAAGAAGGGGCTAAAGGCCCAGAAGGTAAAAGCAAGCTGGCAAAAGATAAAAGCCTTAGAATAAAACCTCAAGATGCTTCGCCCAGGGATCCCCGAGAAAGAAATAAAAAGCTTCTCAGCAAGAAACAAGAGGGACCTGTAAAATAATAAAACAAGACCTAGTCAGAGGATAGGGGGTCTCATCACGAGCTAGCCTATTAGGTCCATGGGTACCTAGCAATATGACATTACCACCAGCTGGTTACCACGCCAGGGTAGTGACCCTTGGTTGCATGGCCAAGGGAAAGGGGGTCTCATCATGAGCCAGCGTTCTCATTTCTGTGAAAGTACTTGTGGGTAACACTATCACCACTGGTCACCACGCCAGGGCAATGTCCCCTGATTAGCCTCTTGAAGAAAAAGCAATAAAGAATAAAAGGCATGAATGGGCTTGGAAAAAATTATATCCAGGACAGGTGCAGCTCGCCTTCTACAAAGGCACCCACAGGTAAAGCTTTGCACCCTCTTCTCTCATTGCACCCACTTCACTGGACATCCCTTATCCATATCGCCCACTTGCATGGCTCGGATGAGGTCTCTTCCGGAAACTTTCCTATTCAAGTGGACACTAGCCCAATAGGACACCCTATCACTTACTCCAAACTTGTATTGCAGGCTTGTATAATGTCTTTGAGCTTTTAACTAGGGTAATAGGGGTTCTATGCACATGTTTAATAATATTGATGATGAGATGTGATTGACATTGCTATGATCCATGTGACTTATGAGCCCATGGAGGGCGTAGCTGTTGATGTGCCAGATCATGCATGACGGACAGGTACCATGTTGGACCGGTACACATGGGGAGATGATCAGTTCGGACCTCCATGGGGCTGAAGAGCCCACCAGATGGATGTTGGGACCCCATCAGGGGGCAGAGACAGGACAGAGATGGTCAGAGGCTTTGCACCGAAAAAGAGAAGGACGTTCCACCAAAGGCACCCTGGCAGAGCTTGACCTAGGGGGGTTGTGCCTCCTCCATTGGAACGTTGACCCTGGAAGGCCCAAGACGTCACCCATGATGATCATGACGTCATCCAGCCTTGTGGACGTCTTGGGAGGCAAATTTGGCAGTGTTGGCAAGTTCGAGAAGCCTAAGGAGGGATAACGTTTTGCTCCAGGATGCTGCATTTGCCCTAGAAGGGGCTAACGTCACCCTAAAAGGGGCATGACACCTCTCTTTAGCTTGATTAGGGTTTAATTTTGAACATTTAATGTAAAACAATATGATTTTTAGTATTTTGGCCTTGTTGGCCTTTTTATGACCTAAAAGTGAAATTAGGTCATGGTATAGTATAAATTGAGGGTTTTTACTCTCATTTTTTCATGATCTCTCACTCACCACTTGGTGAGGTCTGAAATTTACACCCTATTATAGGGTTTTGGCTGAAATAGTGAGGGGCACTTGTTGAAGGAAGATTTTCTTGGCATATTTTGGCATTTCTCTTGGTGGAAGGTGTTACAACTAGGGTTTGCTACTTGATTTCTTGGTTAAATGTAAGTGAATTTCTACAAAACTTATTAATTGAATGGTTGTAGTATTGTTTTTCTTGCATTTATGGTTATATTTTGTTGATATAAACCCTAGGTGACAAGCACACATAGAAGGTCTTTGTCTCATGTCCCCATCAAGGTTTTAGCCATTTTATTTGCTGAAATGAGATAGAGCCTTGCCTTAGCAACACTCTACTCTCTCTAGCCTTTGTAGAAGAAGATTGAGCCTTACCATAGCAACACTCAAATCTATCTTCTCCCATGCTAGCTGTTTTTCTTATTTAAAGCTGAGAAGGAGAAAACGCATCAAGGCCTAGTTCCCCTACACCGTGGTGAGCCGATTTTCCCTAGGGTTTGCTGGTAAAGCCTTGCCATAGCAACACGTTGCCTACAAAACCTCTTGTCTTAGTTTTATGCCACTTTCTGAGCTAGCCATTTTTTCCCATTGACCTAAGGAAGGAGGAGAGAGCACTGAATCCTAGTTCCCCTACACCAAAGTGAGCCTCTCTCCCCTAGGGTTTTGTCCTTGAGGCCTTGCCATAGCAACACTTCAAGGCTTGACCTTCCCATCCTTAGTCTTACTATCTTCCTTGATCCTTCAACCTCTGCGTCCTCCTTTTGACTCCATTAACCCTAGGAACGCACTGATCTAAGACCTAGCCTGTGAGTACTATGATAAAAAACAACTCTTAATACTTTGAACAAAACCCTAACTATTCTAACCCTAGACTAAGACTAACCTTACTAACTGATTGTTGCCATCATATTTTTGCTATTAACATCATTGTGCAGCTAACGTTTTACTTGTGAGCAATTGAATGGTTGTTTAAGGCATTATTTAAATGAAGTGTTGATTGTTACATTGAATGCCACGATTCTTTAGCATTTATTGAAGAAGTGACATTGTAGTCATTGCTATTATATAAACATTGACTTCATCAATATTTATTGCTCAATTGCTTATATATCAGATAGTCATTGATTATATGAAGTACTAACCAAGTGAGTAAGCTTCCATATATATATCTCTTGTTGCTTTGTCTCGGGCAGGTACATCTCTCTTTTGGTTATACTTCTCTTTATTGGTTGGTTAGCCGGACTATCTGCTTTGTGGTGACTTGTGAGGGGGAATTTATCTTTTAGCCTTCAATCCTTTGCCTTCTCAAAACCCCAGGTCACCGGGGACTTGGGCCTTACCTCCCTAAATAGAAAGAACCTTCCTATCGAGATGACATTGGGTGGGATTGGTTCAATTACGCCAGTTTGTCTCTTTACATCTGCCTTTTATCCTAACAACAAACTGTGCGATAACAGGCCCCCTTGGCTCTTTTAGCTCTGGTACACTTGTTTTATGGCTATTTTATGAATGGTTGTTGGAGGAAGGTCTAGCGCTAGCTTTGGATGATGCTTTCTAGCTCTTGTGGTGATTTATCTTGGCATTTCTCTTGATCTTGGTATGGTTTTTCTACTATAATGCTATCATTTTTCAAGTTCAAGTATTTTTATGCTAGGAGCTAGGTGGGAAGTATAAGGGCATACACCCCGTCCATAGCCTTCATCATTTTATTTGCTTCATCTCATTGATTAAGGGTTTGCTAAGGGAAGTATAAGGGCATACACCCTCTTAGCTTAAACCCTAGCTTAAAGAAACTTTCCTTGGGGAGTAAAAGGGCTTACACCCCCAAGGAGGTAGCTTCTCTAAGCACTAGTCATTGATTTGTTGCATTGGAGAAATAAAATATTGCATTAGGAATGTGATTTCCGGTCATTTTTACTTCTTGCAAAGTGGATTGTTTTCGTTGTGCCTTGGGCAACTCACAACCACTAGGGCGTCCCCATCTAGGGGGTATTTATTGTTGTTGTTACAAAATTGCATCTTCGGCCATTAGGGATGTAGAAACCCTAACTTACTTGCTTGAATAACTCTCTTATCAACCATTGGTTTTTTCTCAAAGTTTGCACACTTGTTCTCCTTGGTCCAGCGCACTCTTTTACAAAGTTTGAGGAGATTTCAATGGCTGATTTTCTTACTGTAATACATTAAATGTTACAGCCATAAGGCTGATATAATTTGCTGCAGACAAGTGTTTACAACAGCCTTATCTTTTATGCTAAGAGTATTGGTTTTTCATCTTGAGTTTAGCTAGTCATTTACTAGTTTTTCTCTTGCATTTTCTACTTGATATTTAGCATTTATTGAACAGCTTATGGTACCTTTTTCTTGTTGATATATACTGTTACCTATTGCTGCAAATTAAGGACAGCAAGCTTAACTTGCTGATCCAAGTAACATATACTATTGCAAAGTGTCTTTTCTTGTGTCTCGGGCAGGTACAATCATCCGGAGAAGTGTTATACTTGTGGGGCAACAATTACTTGACTTGCAAGGCATCTCCTTCCATCTTTCACTCCACTTAGACTTGACCTATAGGGGCTTCATTTCCATCCATCTTCATCTCCATCTCAATCCCCCTAGGGTCACCAGGATTGCCTCCCTAGAGTGACCTAGTCACCCTTGAAGTTCGAGACCTACATCGAGGTGACATGGGGTGTACGATTCCCAAGTTGTAGCACTTGTTCCGTGGTTGGGTCGGGCTTTGCCCAACCTACAACTTGTGCTATAACATTGTCTATCTGGCATATCATGTATTGGGTGCCTGCTTAGGCCCGTACAAATCCTTCTTCAATTTGCAAACATGAGACTCCTTCTCATGTATCTTGCGGTTGCTCTATGTACACTTCTTATGATTACTGGAGCAAGTATCTCGTCATAATCTTCTCCCTCTTGCCATGAGAATCTTATGGCCACAAGTCAAGCTTTGTACATCTTTATATTGTTATCTGCAACATAGTTGATCTAGTAGATCAATCTTGGAAGTCACCACTAACTTCCCTTCTGGTCTCAAGGAAAAATCCATATCCCAGTCCTTCTGATTGGCTTCCTCCTCTGTTACTGAAACAAGGGAATCTTCCCACGAGATTTCACATCTCCTAGAAGTCTCTGAAGCTACGATCTAGTCTTCTCAACTCATGGCATCTGTTTGTCAGTCCTTGAAGACATCTCTTTCTCCCATTTGATTCTCTCTAAGATTAGGCTCACTCTGAGTCTCCATGCTCCCTTTGAAGCTTGATACTTGGTGGGGTCGCCTGCCTCATCACTGGTGGAGCCATATGTTCCTCATGATACGGCTCATCAATGCTATATGTCTTTGCATCCTGCAAAGTGTCACGGAATCATGTTGGTCTCTTCCAGGGGATCTGAAAAGTGATTAACTGCACTAGAGGGAATTGTTCAGTCATCTTTGGAGCCTTTTTCTCCTTACAATCAATCTCCATATGAGATACTATGTATCTTCCAAAAGTAACTTTCTTCTTCTTCTTCTTCTTCAATACATGGATGTATACGATCGCATATACAATCTTCTTATCTGGATAGTCTGCTCCATGTCTCAAGCTAGAGACCATCTAATATATTGCCTCCTGCAACCGTCACTATAGCTTCCTTCAGGGTTATCACCTGTGACATGCCCGTTCAAGAACAACAAGGTAGAAACAATCAACAAGAATAATACTCTTTATAATAATAATAAAAACAATAGCGAGAACAATCGTCACAATAGCTCCTTCAGTGCTATCACTTGTGACATGTCTGGAACAAGAGCCAAAAATACAATAATAAGAAATGAGAACAACACTCTTCTAGTGTTGTGATCAATCATTCCTCCATGGTAACCTGGAAACAAAACAAGAAGTTTCTCCTAGAGGAGATGTTAGTTATATCTAGTAAACACTTACAATAAGCATTTATATCAATAGTGCTCAGATGCTACCAAGTATTCATTGTATCTAACAATAATAGAACTTTTCAAAGATTGTTATCACAACTATAGTGTTTACTTGTAGTGTAGCAATTATCAAACCTGATATGTACAAATTTGAATCTTCTCAATTTAATCAATCAAACCTGGAACCTGGAGTCTTGTCCTCAAGAATGAGTGTTGTTGCTTTTCTTCAGAGTCTCCTTCACTCAAGATGACAAGTATTCTCTTCAACTTATCCCATGTACTAAGACAATATGCTTTCTTGACAGAATTGTGAGTTAGGGAATGCAAGTAAACTTGAAAATCTCAACCTTAATCAACCTAATACTTTGACTTTAATTTTGACCAATGGTTAGTATGATGGTCATAACTTCAACAGATCAAAATACAACTAGATGTTAAATTTCATATTCTTCACCTGAGTCTTCTTCTTTGGCCTCATCTTCAACAGGTTCAGGGACTTCTTCTTTTACAAAATCTTCTAGATCATTCTCTTCTAGAATGAGCATTACTTTATACTTCCATGCTCGGAAGTTGTCAGCGCCTCCAAGCTTCTCATCAAGCTTGGTATTGGGTGCTATCATGTGCTTGAACAATACAATAAGGAGATAAAATTGTTCAAAGAAAGGTTTTTGTGCTTACCAGAGAGTGTTATGCCAATCTAACCAGTTCCAAGCTCCAGCTTCAATTCTGCAGCTGCCAAGACTAGGGTTTATGAGGACACCCTAATTTTTCAAAATTTGAATTCTAAAATTCTGCTCCAAGGGATATGTGTGCTCTCTCAAGGCGAGTTCCCTAGTGGTCTAACTTTGCCCAACGTCCTTCAACAATGTGGATGATGTCACCTTCTCGGGTTGCAGCAGTTGTCGCACCAGTTGCAGTTTACAAAACTTCGTCAAATTGAGAATCTAACCACAGGGAGAGGTGCACTAGGCTTAGGGGAGTCTTCCTATGCTCTTGGCTTCTCCAGCGAGTTCTTCTATGCTATGAAAATGCCTTCTTTCAAGCCCGCTCAGATACCATGTTGAATTTCCGTCTCAAGCGGTTAACTAGATTAGTGTTCTTTTACTTTTAAACAATTAGCACAATAACTACATATAAAGGATCACTGAAAGAATAACATCCACAGCATACACAAGATTTACCTTGGGAAAACCCTCTAGGGAAAAAACCCAGCAAAGTTCCTCAATATAGATTCAACAACCAAGAACAATGCCTTTCTCCAAGAGAGAACTAACAAAGCAGAAGATCCTTCTCAAACCCTTGACTAGGGAAGAGTAGCGCACCACATAACCAAGATATACCCGAGAAGTAGACCAAGATCCTCCACAACATCACCTCCTAGCTGCAGTAGCGTCTCCCTCTAAGACTTGCGCACTTCTCTTCTTAGCTATAGAGCTAGCGTTGTGTGTGTTCAAATGAGGCGCTAGCCTCTCTTATAAATAGCAGTTGGCCAGCCTAAAATTAGGTCTGGGCCGACCTGACACTTTATCTTTCTATTTTACATTTTACTTGTCAAGGCACAATAGGGTCGACTTTTACGAAGGCACAATAGGACCAACTTAACAAATATAAGATAATAATATTCTTTAGGGTTTTGTCTTGGTCAAATACAATAAGAATATCTTCCGAAGCTACTCAAACTTCAACGGAGAGACTGAGACCTCTCCAAATTTACTCTATAAATTTATAATAAGGCTCATTGGATTTCCCATTGAAATCAAATACGGAATTGTATTTTTTTATTTCTTTCGTGCTTCAGCATTGTGTGTTTGAATTTGTTAAGTTTTTGTTGCGTACTTTGATCCGCAGGCCTTGACCTTGCATCATATCCCAAGCTTCTTGAGAAGTATCTGCATCTCGCATGTCGTATGATGTCATTTGAAACCACCATACCAATGATTGTAAGAGCTTCCCTATCTCTATCAGCATAAGCTTGTCATTCATCCATATTATTTGGCCTCAACTCCTTTCTATCTACAATGCCCTAAAGCTTTTTCACCACATGCATGTTTCTAACTTTGAATTTCCTGTTATCCCCGATATCTAGGGATAACTAGGAGATCATGTCTCGAGGCCCACATGGTCCTAGACATGGAGTACCGAGAGCAGGAGTCACTTGAGCATGGCCCTGGAGGGCCCATCTTTCTTCTTCTCAGTCAGACTTGTCCTGTCAGCAGTAGCAGCTTCCATCACTACCGGCCTGGGCTTGCATCGGAGAGGACTCTTGCTCCATGAGGTAATTGGTCTGAGGTATCATGGTATGTGTCATATTTGATTGTTATAACCTTCTTATATATGCATTAGGTTCCTTTCATTTCGGATGACTGCTTGGATTTTACACTAATCCACTTGACCATTGTTGGGGTGATTGATGGGGCAACTTAGCAAGCTGGTATTCATGGGTTTTGGTTAGCCACCAAAGGGGATTTGCAGAGCCATCGTCCGCTCCCACCATCTTATCACTTTTGCATCTTATAC
>ML817377.1:44815-55225 GCA_009831015.1 Picea engelmannii | reverse complement strand
TCCAAGAAGGTGAATGCGCCCAAGCATGGTGCGCCCTTCTCCTTTGTTGCTCAATCCCACTGAAGTGAAGCGCCCTTGACCCTGGATGCTCTGAAGAAGAAACCCTTGCACACAAATGTGCTCTTGTGTGCTACCTCTCCACTGAAATAAACAGATCTGACTTCCTCCAACTGTAGCTCCTCCCTGCTAGGTGTGTGCCCTCCTCCTATGGTGCGCCCTCCTCCAAGCAAGTGTGATCACCATTAAATAATAGGGTCTCTAGCTGTCATAGCTCCTCCATGAATAGCAGCGCCCAAGCTGACCTCTTCCAACGCCTCCAACCTCATGCTCATGCTCCTCCTCAAGCTCTCCAAGTGAACATAAGAGTGAATGAGCCTCCTTAGGCCTCTTGCGCCCTTCTTGAGCAAATCATAAGGAAACCTAAAAGTGAATGGCTAGGATCATCCAAAGCCATTCCTAATCAATGGTTGAGATCATCCCATTATAATCGATTCTCAACTCAAAACCCACTTTGGGTTAAGTTCCCTTAGTTTACTTTATGTCCCTCAAATCACCCACAAAGTGAATTAATAGTCACTTTAGGCTAAAATGACCAAATTTCACTTTTGACTTAAATCTCCTAAGTGAAAGTGAAATTAGACATAAACTACAAACTTCAAAGTACAAGAGTACCAACATCTCCCTCTTGTGGTTAGAGGCTCCAAACCACAAGAGAACACTTCCCGAGGTACACCAAAACTCAACACTCCCTCTTATCAAGGAAAGTGTTCCTCACCAATCAATCTCATCCCAGTTGTGGACTTCCTTGCCTCCTGGCAAGGCCTAGATCAGTATGGTTGTACCCTCTCATCAAAGTGGCCTATGTATCTTATCTTCTCGACCTGTCCTGACATTGATCTTCTCAACCTGCCCTGACATTGATCTGTCGACCTACCCTGATCTCTAGATGGAAGTCCATCTCCACCTACTTGAAGATCACCTAGATCTTGGCATCTCACCAAAGATCTCTCCCTCAACATCTCACCAAAGGTCTCTAGGTCTTGGTATCTCACCAAGATCCTCTCCTTGGTCTCTCATCAAGGTCCTATACTCATGGCATGCAATATGAGTCACATCTCTTGGTATTTCACCAAGAGTCTCTAGGACTTGGCATCTCACCAAGATCCTCAACCTTGGTCTCTCACCAAGGATTTCTACCTCCTGGCATATTGCCAACGGTCACTACTCTTGGCATCTCACCAAGAGTCTCTCTCTTAGCATCTCACCAAGAGTATCTGGATCTTGGCATCTCACCAGGATCCTCAACTTGGCCTCTCGCCAAGTGACTTCCACCTGAAGTGGATCCTGAACCTGATCTGCCCGTCTCTATGGCCAAGTGAGGCTCAAGCCTATGTGGTGCCCTATTGCTCGTCCCCGTCAATCTCTGATGCTCTGAAGCCCCTGCACCAACCCTCTGTCACGACAACTTTGAAACTGAAGTTATCCCGGGTGGACCAGTCACCCCCGAGGATGGTGTCCTCGAAAACCGAGTCTGAGCTCCCTCTGAATCAACACTCTGAGTCAATAGGTCCTCCTCAACTCTGTCTCCCCACCTAACGTTGGATGGTGTATCAGCTGACAAATAACTGACGAATGCACACCCCCCCTCACAAACTGTGCATTGAACTCCTCCTCCTCGGTTGTCGTTGTCATACCACCATATTGCCTCTTCTTCTTCCTCTTGGGACACTGTCCAACATAGTGCCCCATCTCACCACAAGCAAAGCGTCTCACTTTGCTTATGTCCTTCTTCTGCCCATTGCCACTCTCCTGTGGTTGGGTCCCTCCCTTGGGACCCTGTCTCGCACCCTCTCGATCTTCGTCTTGCCCTTTATCCAAAGAGCAAGATCCTCATCCCCCTCATGTGTATGTTTTTGTCCTGAAGACCTAGAGTTGCACCTCAACTCCTCCTGTACGAAATCGTCCCAAAGTCTCTCCCAAGTAGGCATGACCTCCCGGGCAACGATACCTCGTACAAATGAACTCCAAGGTTTGGAAAAGTTGTTCAAAAGTGTCCTCACCAAAAAGTCTGGATCCACAATCTCTCCAACCGCTGCTAACTCATCTCCGATCTGAGTGAATCTGCCTAAGTATGATGTGATTGTCTCGAAATCGAGCATCTGAATGCTCCTAAGCTTCTCCTGCAGAACCATCTTTCGATTCTGGTTGGGACTCTGGTAAAGCTTGCACAAGGATGCCCACATCTCAAATGCAAAGTCTTTACCAGACAAATGGGGAATGATGTGGTCCCTTACCACATCACAAATAGTCATTTCCGCCTTGATGTTATTCTTCCTTAAATCTGCATCCAACAATGGTGATGGAGCAAGTGCAAGAGGAATCACCATGGGAGCTTGAACTATATCCCATAGTTCAAGGTCCTCCAAGACGAAAGTGATCTTGGTCTTCCAAGGGGACCAGTTGCTAGCTCTGTCTAGCCTATCCTCCGCCTGCATCTGGGACACCGACATGGCTATCCACTAAAACTCAACACTGAAGCTCACACTGATGCAAAAACTACAAAAGAATTCAGTCTCACCACTTGACACACAAGCGGAAGTAAGGTTGTCCAAACGTGTCCACAAAACAGTCCTCCAACGGTCCAACAAATCTGTTCACAAGCTGTCCACTAACTCTACCAACAAGTTGTCCAAAATCTGCCAACAAGCTTGTCACAAAACTGCCCACAAGATGCTCTAAAAATCAGCAAAACTTCGCCACCAAGGGCTCTGATACCATGAAGAAAATTGAGGTCCTATGAGACTGCCAACTAAGGTCTGTCTTTGACCTTGAGATTGGCTCTAAGTTTCAATCTTCAAAACTGTCCTTTGTTGTTTTAGGACAGCAAACAGTTTAGTAACTTTCTGCCCATACTTTTTGTAGGTTAAGTGTTCTTTGAGGTGCCCTTGCAAGTGTTTTCGTAGCCCAAAGTTGGCACATGCAATATAACTCAAAACAAGTAACACTTCCTCTAGATATTAACAACACAAGTAAGTTGATCTACACTCTAAGCATGCATGAAATGAACACAGGTATTTTTGGTCCACATGACCCTGGATAAAACCCCCCCGAGGAAAACCAATTTGGAATGGAAGTATATATAAGTGGTGTCTAAAGCATGAGATACAACAAGTACATGAAACAAATGAACCTGATACAAAGGCAAACCCTCTCAAGCTGCTATACAAGTCCAAGAAGGTGAATGTGCCCAATCATGGTGTGCCCTTCTCCTTTGTTGCTCAATCCCACTAAAGTGAAGTGCCCTTGACCCTGGATGCTCTGAAGAAGAAACCCTTGCACACAAATCTGCTCTTGTGTGTTACCTCTCCACTGAAACAAACAGATATGAATTCCTCCAACTGTAGCTCCTCCCTGATAGGTGTGCGCCCTCCTCCAAGCAAGTGTGATCACCACTAAACAATAGGGTCTCTAGTTGTCATAGCTCCTCCATGAATAGAAGCGCCCAAGTTGCCCTCTTCCAACGCCTCCAACCTCATGCTCATGCTCCTCCTCAAGCTCTCCAAGTGAACATAAGAGTGAATGAGCCTCCTTAGGCCTCTTGCGCCCTTCTTGAGCAAATCATAAGGATACCTAAAAGTGAATGGCTAGGATCATCCCAAGAAATTCCTAATCAATGGTTGAGATCATCCCACAATAATCTCAACTCAAAACCCACTTTGGGTTAAGTTCCCTTAGTTTACTTTATGTCCCTCAATTCACTCACAAAGTGAATTAAGAGTCACTTTAGGCTAAAATGACCAAATTTCACTTTTGACTTAAATCTCCTAAGTCAAAGTGAAATTAGACATAAACTACAAAGTACAAGAGTACCAACATCTCCCTGTTGTGGTTAGAGGCTCCAAACCACAAGGGAACCACTTCCCGAGGTACACCAAAACTCAACAGAGATTGCTAGAACTTTCTTTGTAGGGACAAGATAGAAGGGTATTTCTACCCCATTGGAAGGGTTTCTTGTGAGGAGTTTCTCCCTCTTGAACCCTTTGTTGTCTTATACCTGATGGTATTTTCTTGTACCTAACATCTTCTTGAGTGGGTGCTAGACTAATACTTCATTGTGTAGGGCATACCCTAATGGCATAGTTTTGATGTGGTACTTTCAAGGCCCTCCTAGTATTTCTTTACTTTCATTTTCAATAATGTTAAGTTATCTCGTGACGTGCATATGTAGCCCTTTTAGTCTTAACCCTTTGTTGATTGCCCACTTGGATTGGCCTCTTGACTCCATTTTGCCCCTGTCAGATTGACACTAATCTCTAGATCCTTCCATCACTTTATTTTCACTATATTACCAAAAACATTGTTTTGTTAGAGGTATCTCTTCACATCACCTTTGATCGTCATTGTTATAGCTTTAGTAATCATAAGACCTCAGGATACCCCCCTTGAGTTGGAGAAGAGCCAACCTAAAGTGGGAGGATAGGTTGCTTAGGTGACAATGGTGACCGTCCTAGTAGTTCGCTCGGGTTGCACCTTGTGGATTAGGGCTTTTATCATTAAGTGTGAGTTGGGGAGGTAACATTTTGGCACCATGCCAAGGATAAAGTCCATTTCCTGAAAAACTTGACGACTACGCTTCGTGACATGTTGTGTGTTATTTTTGAAGATCTCTTTTCTCCCATGGCGACTCCATGAAGGAATGAAGCCCTTGTTCCTTATAGATTTTTGAAAGCTTTGTTGTATGTAGAGGTGAGCACATGCAACATCTTGACAACACTTTAAAGGTTCACCTTGGCAACTCCACATTTTAGTATATGGTATGAGGTATGATCATTATCCACTGCAGATTTCTATTTTCAACCTTATATAGAAGATTTAGAAGTGAAGAAAAATGGAATGGCCTTTATGGTTGGTCGATTGGTATCCTCCAATTGACTTCTCAATTATCCTGAGGTGTCCTAATGAGCTACGAAGGGTAGATTTGGGTTCTATTCCAAAATTTCATGGGTATGATGATTCAGCCACATTACACATTTGATTTTTCATGGAATTAATTTCCGATCTTAGTGTTATTCATGAAGATGTTGTGATGAGGTTGTCCCTAGGTACTTTAAGAGGGAATGCAATGAATTGGTTTAAAAGGCTTGTTACAAAGGAGATATCATCTTTTGCAGGTTTGATTGAGGCATTTCAAAAAAGATGGGATCCTAGCTATGAAAGGATTGAAGATCTAGTTGAAATTTGCAAACATAAAACGGTTGTGATCCAACAACTAATGCTTTGGCATGAAAGAAGCCCCTTGGATGCTCTCTTGACCGAGATTACACAAGGGTATGAGAGGTTGGTATCCTTGGAGGAATATATCAAAGGAAAGTATGGTATGGCAAATAAAGACCTTGTTAAAGAAGCACCTCATTTCCCCATTGAAGATTATGAAGAAAGTCCTCTAGTACATGAAGAAGCACCTCATATTCCCATTGAAAATCATGAAGAAGACTTTGATGAAGATGATGAGACCATGAAGCATCCATTTCTCCTCCACATGAAGACAAGGGTTTGGTAAGCTATAGTCTTTCTCAAAATTCTGAATATGATGATTTATTTATGGGTGATTTTGAGAGGGATGATTTAGAAGACAAACACTTGAATGATAATAAGTTGGCAAATGCATTTACCTCTCCATTTGATAAAGATAAGGGCAGCCTAAAGCATGAAGTTACGGATATTACTTTTCAGCTTTTTTATCATAGTAGGGACTGTTATCGCAGAATTTGTACTTATGCCAAAGCCCCAACTAAGTAAAACAAATTGGTGTAACAACAGAATAACCCACCATTGTCACCTTAGTAGGAAATCCCCACGTTTTAGGGATGGATGAATGTTAGAATTTCAAGGGCAAACTAGACACAAAAATATCCTTTTAAAATTTCATTTATTACAGTAGTTTTAGATCAGCAATACATTCAAAAATTTCTGATGTATACCAATAACAGAAATAAAACAATGGATCTGAACATTACTAAAGAAAAACAGATATGAACATTACATTAGCAAAAACAAGAGAAACAGATCTGAACATTATATTAGCAAAAGAAAGGAACAGATCTGTACATTACCTTTGCAAAAACAAAGAACAAATTTACCTGATGTGCAGGCAGTTGTCCTCTTTTTTGTATGCTCAGAAAAAGCTATAATGGTCATGGATCAAACCCTCAAGGGTAGATCTCATCATGATCTTGTGGACAGTTTTGCCAAGAAGAACTTTAGGGTGAAACCAGAAAACTGACCAGCATGACAAACATCAAGTGAAGGGCTAAAACAAGGACATCACTGTCCAAACTAGAGGCTGAAAAGAAGCCACAAAAAAAAATTGTCCAGGACTGATACAACAATAGACAGAAAATCAGTTTTAGGGCTGCCTCAACAGACCCTGCTTAGGGTATTAAAGGCTGTAAGAGGGAACAACATACAGGTGGCACCAGAACTGAGGCAGCAGCAGCAAGGAGATAGCGGCTGGGTGGAAGGAAGGAGAAGAGGGGGGCCACAGCCTATACCCAGCACAGAACTGCTCCAAAAGGAGGGTCGCACCACTTAAACCAGCTAGAGAGACCATCCTAAGGAGGCCGCACCACAAAACTCAGCAAGAGGACTGTCAAGGAGGAGACTGCACCCTAAAACCAGCAAGAGGGAGGATCCAAGGAGAGGGTGACACCTTAAACCAGCTAGGGAAAGCATCCAAAGAGAGGGCCGCAATCTATTCCTGCAAGAACTGTCCAAGGAGGTTGCATACCCAACCAACAAGAACAAACCAAGGAAGCTGCATACCCAACATCTGTCCAAGGAAGCCGCAGCAAGATACTCAGCAAGAAACACCAAACTGAAACAAGGAGAGGCCGCAACAAAAATCAGACCAAGTGAGATATTGGAGGAAGAATGATTGAGTGAGTGAGTGGGAGAGGTTTCTTTTTATAGTTTAGGTAGTAGGTTAGGGTTAACTAATTTAACCCTATCTTTWGGGTTAAAATAAACCCTAATAAAAATACATAAACATTAATAACAAGACAAAGTCAAAGGGGGGTTCTTCTTCAATGGCAAGATGTCCACATAAGTCTCATGATAACTTATAAGCTTTTATCATCGCAGCATRAGARRAAAGTCAACGATGTGATCATGTCCTCCTTCTTAACTGCTTCTAGGTCTCATGGACCATCCCAGGAGAGAAGAAGATCACACATCAACTCTGCTTGGTACTTAACCAAGAAACTRCTTGGTCCCAAACCARGATACCCCAGAACACATCTRGGGGCCCTAGATCACCACTAGGGTCTTATCCACCAAGGTACACAACCAAGGATCAATCCAAGCACGAGCAAGGATTCCCTGAAACACATCCAGGGGCCCTAGAACACATCTAGGGACTTACATCATCAAACTGCTTGGTCTTTGACCAAGAACCCCAGCAATACACTAGAGGCCCTCACTTGGGTCTTTTGCCATGGCTCTAACTGCTTGGTCCCATACCAAGAACCCTGGGAGTGTACTGGGGGCCCTAGATCTCAGCTAGGGTCTTTGCCATCCTCCCGGAGAATGGCTCTTGCAGCTGCTTAATTTTAACAATGAGGTCCAACCCAGGGAAGGCGTCCCCGGTAACCTAAAGGGCTGGGAAAGCTAAAGATTTGGTAAAGATATACCCCCCTCACTGGTTACCCAAGTCAAAGGTCTATGTCCGAGGAATTGAAGTAAAGAAAGAGAGTTTGTGACATGTGTACCTTCCTGGAACAAGAACAAGATAGCATATATAGCAATTCCAAGTACCAATATTATAGTAGAACCTCAACAGACAATAGAAAATGCAAATATGTGGTGGCTGAAGTAAAAATGCAGCAAGTTATCAGTTTACAACAGAAATTAATCTTTTGTAACAGACACAAGAAATACAACTCAGAATAGCATGAAAATACAGTGAAAACTTAGCATTCATTCAATAGATCAATTAACACTTTCTAAGAGCAATTTCTGAGCATGTTAAGCTGATATTAGATTAGTTTATGCAGCAAATTACAAGGTTTTAGATGGCTGTAGCAATGTTTTGTAACAGCAGTAACACAATTAGTAGATTTGACTAAGCTAGGGTTAGTAAGAGTTAGTAGAAGCTTAGGAGAATAGAATGTAAGAGTAGTTTGATCAATTCCTTCACAAGATAGAGCAAGTAGACAAGTGCCTTTCGGGCTATGGAGTCATTTACAACAGCAGCAAATACTTGGAGAAATAAATGATAATATAGTCTAAGGATGGAGAGATAAAGTCTTGGGGTGTTCGCACTTCAAGGCCCCAAGCTTTGAGTCAAAAAGATGGAATTTTGGCTACAGTGCAAGCTCTTTTGGGCTCTAGCGAATTCCTCTTCTCCTTGGACACTTGAAATATATATATTTGCAACAAGCCACTAGAATAGGGCTCCTAAAGTGCTAGCACTTTGGGGTTGTAGGAACCTAATCTAGACAAGATTCTCTTGACAATTCAATAAGTAGAAAGAGCTAGAGAGGAAGGAGCACTTTATGTTCCTCTCCTAGGGTTTCAAGCAAGCAATTTCATAATCTTCAACATGAACAAGTAAATTTAACCACAAAATATTCAACGCATGACATAAAATTGCAGATTTTACTTACTTCACCAAGAATAATCTAGCATAAAAACCCTAGTTTGCAGAAATTCCGCCATAAATCAGCCAAGAAGCATCCAAAGCAAGCTCTCCAAGTGGTGCGCACTAGTAAAAGAGACCAATAATGCCACTAGGGAGAAAATTTCAGTCCTACCCACTCTTGTGAGAGGAGTGTTGTGCGTTAAAATGATTTGCCAAAGGTGTATTTATATCACCTTTTGGCCTAAAAAATGTTGATGTCAAAATAGAAGAGGCAACCTTACAAAATTGCCCTTAAAATTCAATATTAATAAAATTACATCAAAATATCCCTCAAAGGGTGATGTCATGCCCTTCTAGGGTGACATTAGGCTCCCAAAGTGAAGCATTGGGCAAGGGAAGTGCAACATTAGGCCTCCAAAGCCCCTCCATCAAGCCACACGTGCCAAAACATCACGTCAAGTCCTCCTCCATCGAAACCCTAGTCTCCTCTATGACGTTAGGAGTTGGGTAGGTGACGTCTAAGCCTCCAAAGGCAATGACCTCCTTCTTCAAGGTGCAAATGGTGATCACAAGCATGCCCCAGATGTGGGGTATCTGCATCCATCCTTGGGCTCCAAAGCCCCATGAAGGTCCGAACAAAGTCATCTCCTCATGAATACCTGTCCATTGGGCAAGGTCCTGCAAAGACAAACAGGTACGCCCTCCACGAGTCCATAAGTCACAAGAATCATGCCAAGTAAGCCACACCTAATAATAGAACCACCCGAACATGTGCATCAAACCCCCTTTTCAAACTAAACAAATGCTCAAAGACCTTATACAATTTGTCAAATTTAGGTGTGGGAGGGGTGTCAAGGCATCCTATTGGGTCAATCAATCCCCAAGTCAAAGGTGTTTCCCAAGGAAAACCTATCTAAACCATGTATGAGTATGAGGTGGAGTGGGGTAAGACTTCTGAGCATGGGGTTCATGACATACAAGGGTTCGTATTATCTCATTTATGGGTGCCTTTGTAGAGGGTGTGTTGCCCTTCATCCACGATGCAACATTTTTCGAAGCCCATTTGCCATTAATTTATTAAAGTGTTTCCAAGTTGAAGACATGTGGAGGAGCACTTAACTAAGCAATAAAAACAAAGCCCACACACACTCTACCTTGGTTACACTTGATCATGCTTTCGCAAGTTAAAGACAATAAAGGGCACTAAAAAGGAAATCCATAGCCCACATACGCTCTACCCAGGTTGGCATGATCAATTAATTAGTTATTCATTTTACGAGTCCCTTATTTTTCTTGCGAGAAGCATTTCATTGCTCTCGTGATCCCTGGGGAAGCATCTAGAAGATTCATGATTGGCTTTTACCTTTTGCCAGCTACATTTCCCTCTGGGCCTTCAACCCCTTCTTCCCATGAAATGAGGTACAATCCCTTCTTGGGTCATTGCACCCGAAAATCCCAAAAGATGAGGAGACGAAATGGAATAAGTATGGAAAGTGATAAGTGTGATCAAGAGTGGTACGATGACCAGTGTTGCCAGAAGCAGGAGCAAAGCAGGAGCGTCGAAAGTGTCATTTTCCAAAAATCCTCGGAAGCGAAGCGTCTAGGAAGTGTCTGTTATATATATATTGCATTTATATTCAAAAAAATATGTAGAAAGACAAATTAGCTGCAGAATATATGAAAACATGCATATTTTACATCAATATAGATAGAAATGGCATCCATACCTCTGTTGAGAAAATCGCGAGAAATCGCAATTTTTTCACCAAAAC
>ML817376.1:74549-101202 GCA_009831015.1 Picea engelmannii | reverse complement strand
CTGACCTTGACAGCAAATCTAAGCGCTCAGATCCAGGTCGTTGAGATATGCGCTGTGAATTTCGGACCCCCCCCCACTTGCTTAAAGGTAGAATGGCGAGGGGGGTCCAAAAACCAATCCTGACCGCAGATCTGGGCGCGCAAATTCTGGCTGCCCAGATTTGCTTGCCACTTATCCAAATGTGCAATTGCGCCCCAACTTAGGATAAGTGGGTTTTTACTCCACTGCTTGCCTTGTTTTCTCCAATGGGGGGGTGTCTTTTAGGAAAAAATACCCCTCTT
This sequence comes from Picea engelmannii, assembly GCA_009831015.1. Classification (NCBI taxonomy): domain Eukaryota; kingdom Viridiplantae; phylum Streptophyta; class Pinopsida; order Pinales; family Pinaceae; genus Picea; species Picea engelmannii. The sequence continues at coordinate 100,921 of ML817376.1, read as the reverse complement.
ACATGTTTAGGTGCTAACACAACCCAATGCCTCTATATTAACCAAGTTGTGATTCAATAACCAAGATTTTTACTCCATCTCATGATAAAAAAAAAACTTCTTCCCCCAAAACAATAGTTATTCAATTCTAACAATGTTGGTGAAGCTGTAACAATTTTCACATTGACTTTCAATCATATGTGTATGAAGTTGTAGAAAATTATGATATTAGTAACAAAATGTTTTTCCTAAAAATGAGATCATGCTGAAATTTTGCAAGCAGATTTCTACAATATTAATGCTTCTCGATATAGAAAATCAAAGCAATTTGGTGCATGGATTTTAAGATATCAACAAAAATGGTTGTAAGTGACAGTGCATAATTTCTAAAATTTTACAAATTTATTTAGCTTGATATTTTATGGGTTTGTAAATACTAATGATATATTCAAGTTGTCCGAAAATCCATTTATGCATTGTATGAAAGTGGAATTGTATTCCTTAAATGATGAATAAATGAGAAAACATCCATCATGAATAACAACTCCTCCCCCAAAATAGATAATTAGCATGTCCGCATGCAACTAGAAAACAAATTGAGGTGGCTACTACAATTATTGTTGAAACCTCAACTTGGTGTATAACAACAAGGAATAAGGGAGGTTTCGGGAATAAATAAGGATAGTAATGGGTGAGAAAGAATATAATGACATGGTCCCGATAAGTAAAGAAATGAAAAATACCCTCCCCCAAACTAAAATCTTTGATGTCTTTTGAAAAATGGATAGTGGTAAAGAAATGGAAATAATGGTTTAAAAATATGAGTGAATAATGCTCAGTGATTTTTCATGACATTCTCCTAAAATTTTAATAAAATCAGAAAATTATGTTATTTTATCTCGAGTTTTACCTCCATGAAAGCATGGAGTGGTGTGGATGGACTGATATTGGTTGAAGTTGTTGTAGGATGAGTTGATGTTTAAATTGATGTGGAATATGGAAGCCATGCAAGCTAAAAGAAAGTAATCATAAAGTGTAGTATGGTTTCCTTCTCCCAAACTGATTAGTTGTCCTGCCATCAAGATTTCTATAACACATCTCATTAGTAGCCTCAATAAGTAATTCATCACCCCAATTACCTCATTATATATAAAACTGACATCATAATTTTATGAATTCCATCTGATAATAATGGATAAAAAGGGAATATAAAAGAGGATAAAAATGACAAGAACAAAAACATTCCCTATACCCATCAAATTTGGTTTCTATGGGCACAAAAATGGTGAGAATTAGTTATCTCAATCTTTACTTCTTTAGATCGATCAATTTCCTGGTGTTCATAATTATAAATAGGCCTCTTTATTCTACTCCAAAATGATATTAGTGTTGTTAAAATATGAACAAATGACGAATGATTGGGGAAAAAAGCTATCTTTGGTGAAAGATATGAATCTTTCTAGAATAAAGGAATGATAGATTAGATGATACAAAATTTCAAATCTCAAATATCCTAAAAGTTTTCTCCCCTGATATGTAAAGTGAATATATAGAACACATTAATAGATATAAACCATAACCATCATCATCTAATAACTGATTAAATATTACCCAAAGAACCATGAGTTCTAGCAAACCTTATATATGCAACAATAAGCTTTGTCAATAATTAGTTTTGAGAAAACAAGGTAACCAAGTAGATCATAGTATTGAATAAATTTCTATTCCATAGGCATGGCCACTACTTCTAGCAGGCATCCATAGCCTCGACAGGGATGCCTTTTTATCCCATTGAGATGCCAGTGTCCCATCTATTAGAAATAACCACATAGAACTGCAAGAGCATTTCAATTTACTTAGAAGTCTATTGAATATCATTGTTCTGGCTTGGGAACTAGTTAATAACAGTGCCATTCACCGGAGCTAACAAAAGTGAACAAGCTAGCTTGTGATGAGACCTCTTGTCCTTCAGTTTTCAACTCAAAGCTATTACCCTGGCTTGGTGACCAGTGGTGGTAATGTCACTTTGTTAGGACCTATGATCATGGTAGGTCGACTCATGATGAGACCTCCTATCCTTCAATTTACTATTTATGTTTAAAATTCAACTATGTTTATTTTTAATCTACAAAATATTACTTAATAGATGGGGTGGCATGTTGGCTCCTTAAGAGCTAGGGATGGCGTAAAAAAAAAATAGTAACTATTTTCAACTTGGGTAATTTTGCTTCTCAAAACTAAGAACCTTCAAATTACTATTGGTAAATATATTTTTCTTTACTAAGATTGAGGTTGAGGAACGAATCATTAGATAATGAAGGAAATATTTAAATACAATTTTGTGGGAATCATCACAAATTTTACGAAATCAGGGACTTGACAGTTTAAGAAAGTTGAAAGTTGGCATGATCAAATCATCTTTTCATAATTATTCCTTAAAAATAAGATTATGTTTATAAATAAACCAAGATAAATTTAATTCTCAATCATTATTTTAAAGAGGACCTAGAAAATTAATAAATATTTCTCATTCACCAAGGAGAAGAAAAAAAAAGAAAAGAAAAAGACCCATAAATGTCAAAAAAATAACAATGTTTCCAAAGGGAAAAAAATAATTCCTTTGAAATGAACAAGAATCGTTCCTTTGAAATGAATAACAAAGGCAACAACAATCATTCATTTGAAATGAACAACAAAGTTAACAACAATCGTTCCTTTGAAATGAACAAGAAAGAGGACATCAATCGTTCCTTTGAAATGAACAGCAAAGGGAACAACAATCATTCATTTGAAATGAACATCAAAGGGAACAAAAATCGTTCCTTTGAAATGAACAACAAAGGGAACAACAAAACAACCCACCATTCTAATCTTGTGAACATGAAGTATCAAGCATGATTGTTGCAATCCCTCCCAAAAACAACAAGGTAACATGGATAAGGATTAGTCATTCAACAATGATAGTCACTTTACAAAATAATGAGGAATTAACACTGAATCATTCTTGACAAGACTTAGCGTAAGAGCTTTTGATATTAGATCTAAGACAATCATACACTTGATAAAATTGGGGAAGAAAATGGATAGATGTAGTGCAACAACATGAAACTCAAGAACTTCCCCTTTTTTTTATTTTTTTTTATTTTGATGAAGGAACAACAAACGTGAATTTGAAGGAAAAAACACATGTGACACAAAAACATAAGAGAAATAAGAAAATAAACAACATTTTATTGAAAAATAATAAATTAGTAAATAACTTAAGTTGCAACAACTGTGATTTCAAGTGTAGCAATGTTGTTTCTAGGGACAACAATTGTTCTTGGATGAAATTCCCTTATGTTATAAACATTTTCTTCAAGAATCACTTTTTCATAAATGAACCTCCTTTATTCTCCTGGGACCTGTAAAAAAATGAGTGTCTACCTGTGGGAGAGCGGTCTCTAACCATACTGACCAACAATGTTTTAATCATAACTTCTTCATTTTTTATCCAATTTGTGTGATTCCAATGCCAAATGAAAGTGAATTTAGAGAAATATCTCCAATAGAAACATGTTTTTAAAAATTCCATGTGATGGTATAGAAAATTTACTAAAAAAAAATCTTCATAACAGAGTTATTTTCTTATTTCCCAACTTAGACCAACAATTGATATTTTGAGAATAACTTTTCCGTTTGATGACGGATTGAGATAATTAGAATTGGAGATGAAATTAAATTCATGTATATATATACAATAGAAAAAAAAAATTAAATAAGAAGAAATAATGGGTCAAATACTCCAATGAATAGTCGGAAAAACAAAGTTGTAAGAGTGTTGATTTACGATAGGCAGGCAGTATTTTGGTCATCACTTTCTCATGCGTTATCAAAATCAATTGATTAAAATTTCATTGTAAACTATATTCATAAGAGAATACACCATAGAAATAGGTTTGCAAATTCTAGTCATTTAGGTCTCCAAAAACTAACTATCCCAATTGTGTCCTTAAGCTTCCAAATAGACACCCTGTCAATGTTTTTGTCATAAATTTTTTGTTTCAAATACAAATTGAGTGATTCAAATTGGGTTGGAAAATAGACATCAAGGGAGACTTAGGATAGAAACAAGTTTTAAAAATATTCTCATTTGATCCTTCAAAACATGACTGTACCAACTGTGTTTCTAGTAATTTTCTCAAGGCCGCATGCCATAAAATATGATAAACAATTTTTTTTTTCGAAAATGATGATGAGTGTTGGTAGAAATATGATTTGCAGTATAATATGTATATATACAAAAAGAAATCACAACATATTTATCTACACAACATATTTCAACAATCAAAACACTTTTTATAAATAAATTTATTTATGTACTTATTTTATTTTCTACTCTAACCTACTCTACATTGAAAAATAAAATCTTCTTATATATAAGAGCACTTACAGTGGAGCCATTTTCGAAATAAGGCCTCAAGTATATGCATACCCAAATTCTAAAAATGCATGTTAATAAATACTAGGGTATGAGAGACCATCTTCCCTTGAAACGATGGTGCAAAGAATTGTTGAAGTATGGAGTGATGTTGCAAACAAATTATGGAGTGAAAACAATCTTCAATATAGATTTGACACTCTTGATTTACCATGGTTTTCATATCATAATGTTCTTCCATGACTTCTGCAATTTCTGGATTTAAATCCTTCCCAGACCTGATATCAGTTTCATGTAGTGGTGTAGTTGAAATAGGATGGGTGGGAAGGATCAGGAAACTTTGTAGTTCAACATTGTAAGCATGTTGTACTAGTTTATTGTTATGACAGTGTGGAATGGATTGAACAAGAATTTGTGTAGGGCGTGTCTGATTTTGTTGATGTAGTGAAGAGTATGGATGATATGTTTGACATGCTACAAGATGAGGGAGAGTAGTCATGTAATCATAAGATGAGCCATGCAAAACTTGTGGACAAGATTGGTGGGGGTCATAGTGAGGTTGGCATGGATTACCTAACATAAGAGTATCCCATGATGAATAATTCAAGTAAGAAAATGGAGAAAAAATGTTTTGAACCATGCATGTAGGCCACGATTTCCATGGTTGTGAGATTGTTGCAGCTTCTCGATCTCTTTGATATGTTGTTTTCATCTTAGGTAAGAAAGAACAACTATCCATGGGATGTTTCTTTCGGAACTGAGGGAAAAACACTTCTTCACTTTTTTATTTATTTTTCTTAACTTGAAAAACATTCAATTGTGAATTTGGAGAGCTAATAAAAATGGTTTTAATATTTTCAAAAAAATCATTGATTTGATCTCCTATATCTCTTGTTTTTGTAGTAGATTTGGAAGAGAAAGAAGAAAGTTCTCTAGAATTCTTACCAACCCTGAAGATGCCTATTGAATACCTTATGCATAATTCACAAACATCATCATATGATAGCTAAAAAAAGTCACCTTTTCCCATCAGATTTAAGAGTTCTAAAAAAGTGGCTTTAATTCCTTTGAGTAGGAGTGTTTTCAAGATCTCTTTTGTGAAATGTTTATGCTTTGATTTTTGAAGGTTGTATTGAAGTTGCTCCACAGAGTATTCCAATATTTAATCTTCCCCTTGTATCATATTGAAAATATGTTCATTAGTCTTGCAATAGTCTTGATACTTCTTCAAGAATACAATCTTCATGTCCTCCCATGTTTGAATGCAATTTCCACCAAGGCTTATAAACCATCGGAGATCTTCTCCTTTTAGAGTAAGTGGAAACACTTTCAACCTTTGAGAATTAATACAATAATAATATCCTCTACAAATTACTTCAATCTCAAATAAGAATGTAGCAGGGTCTTTGTTTTCCAAACCATGAAAATTTGGTAGAGAAGATGGGGGAATGATGGGCATTTTTGTCACTCCTTCTAGATCTATGATAGGGAATTCAAAAGTAGTAGTGTGTGACATTTATTTCCAAAATGGAATAGTTTATTCATGTGCTACTTTGAGGCTCCTCATTCAAATGTTCCTGTTAATTGGTTAGTGGAATGGGTGTTGCTTACAACAAAAGTTCAATTTCCTACCTTTAATGTTCCTAATTTTAATCATGCATGCTATATGACCTGAAACTACCTATAGAGGGAAGACCTCAACACGAGTTATCTAGGGTGTGTGCGTAGGTTATTACCTTCCTTCCTTGATATCCAACCCTATCGGAGTCTGTAACGACCCCAATCATTACGACTACAAGCGAAGAATTTTATTTTTTTTGATAGAAAGGAAACAACGACAATAGTTGAACCACACAACCTGATGACGAACACACGCACGTACATCAGGAAACAAACAATGACGACTCAATGCACTAGCATAATGAGTAGCTGGGCGAGACATGTGTAATCAAAAGATAGAAATGACTACCTTCCCAACCCAAACATGTCAATTCCTACAAGCTAAAGGACAACATCCACCATCCTAACACAATAGTCTCGATGACCAGTAACTAGAACCTCTATGCACTCAAATCAATGCATGAAGGCGTTACAACCCAAAAACCAATAAAAACTACAACGAACAACACCCACAATGGGTAGCACAGACCCCGACCAAGTTATCCTTCGCTTCTATCCCTTAGGGCACACAATGATTCCCTCATCACGAATCATGACGTCACCTGGTGATAGGCATGAGAGAAACCGTCGTGCAACAACATAACTAGACCCTCAGCCCCAGCTAAAATCAATGTGCTAGGAGATCAAGGACTATCTCAACACCTGAATACTAACCCTAGCACCAAATGAAAAGTCAACAAGATGACTAAGACATTCAAGCAACCCAACAATTTCCTTGTGCAACAAAATCAATCTGCACACCTTGAATAAAATTATTAGGGTACATATCATTTAAAATAAAAATTAGGAATAATGGATAGTGGAAATATCGTTGATAAGGTTGATACAAGATAATGTAGCTATTCTACAATATTTAAGAAAAATAAATAAATGTTAACATATGACCAATAAAATTTGCAATAAAAGATAGTGGTATTTTAACCATATTAGCATATAACCCACAAGTTTAGCCAAAAGGATAATGGTTAATATATATAAGATGTGATTGTTAAAGGTTAATGTGGATAGTTTCAAGAGATTCCATCTGTATATCATATTGGTATTAAATAATTTTGGTTGTTGTGGTAATAAAATATAGCGGTTTTAATATACCTATACAATATCCTTAAAAGGATTAATGATAAAAAGAATTTAACAAAGGATTACAATATGCATCACTGTCAACCAAGAAATTAGATCCCTGTGTAATTTCAAAAATGAAGAAAACAAAACGTTGTCATATTCACATTTAATAAACTTATTGTCAGATGATAATAATAATAATAATAATAATAATAATCGGTTATAGAAAGAACGTTTTCATTGAATCGTATAACCCGTTGTCCAACGCAGGAAACACTTCCCTTCCATAAAGCTATCAATATCAATGCAAGTAAGCGGTCTACGATCAATGTCGTTGATTAATTTATCCAAATGCTGGAACATTTATTGGGATGTTGCAGTCTATTAATATTGATGCAGGTAATTATTATATGGATGCGTATAAGCTACTTCCATCTGTTACATATGATATAGGTGGCATAAATATGATATCTCTGCATGAACTAAATACTAAAATTCCTGGGTACTAAACCATAACTCGCTGGTAATTAACACCATTCCATTAAACACAACGATGCCACACTGTCAAGAAAATAGTTCTGATCTAAATTACACTCTTATTCGTTGATAAGTAGAGAGGATAAACAATGCATAATAGTCATTGTTTGAGTTTATTAGTGTCATCTGTAAATGAAACTACCTAGGTCGTTGAGCGTGGAGTACTATGAAATATCAATGATGCTCCAATAAAGAATATAATGCTACATAAATCTACGCCCATCTACCAATAGCCATAAATTATTAAATTCATTATGGTGATAGCATCATAAAATCTCAACATAACTGTCAATTACTATACACAACTGTGATAGCCTCAAGAATCGCCATAAAGTTGTCAACTACTAAATACAACACAAAGATAGCCAAAAGGGGGCTGAGATACTCTAAAATGGAATGCAGATAAATAAATAAAACAAAATGCAGGCATATCCCTTCAAATACTTTAAACGCAGACCCTTCAATCCATAAAAACGCAGTCAGAAGGTAATCGCTATCACTGGAAGTATAAATCCACTGTCAAAAGAAAGTTAAAACGCAGGTGTATCTACATGGATTCGCTGGCATTCGGGTTCAAAAGAAAATGAAAACGTAGTTAATGTGACGAATTACTAGTTTCTTAAACATATGTTGACTACGTTGACTGCACATAGGCTGAAAACACAGTCTGGAGAGGTGTTGAACGTAGTCTGAGAATGCTAAAATTTCTATCGCTATGGGTCTCCTTATTATATGTTAGTTGAGTACAATGAAAACCATTAAAGGGGTTGTTGATCACACTGTCATGAGAAGACTAATAGCTCTGCCAAAAATAAAATGTAGATAAATATAATCAACTAACAATGCAGGTAAAGTTAAAATATAACTGATAACACTATCACAATGGAAAAGATTTTCCAATCTAGAATGGTAAGTTCACAGTCGAAATCTTGGAAAGGTAGCCATCCAATAAGAGGGTAAATTGTTGACTATAAAATGGTAAATCATGGTCAAGTAAATGGTAAAATTATGTCTGTAAAAAGGTAAAACACAAAGTTAAAAATTGGGGACACATAGTTAAAAACATAGAGGGTATTCAACGATTCACGGATAGGAAGGATAAAAATAGAAGAATTATTCATCACAAGAAGGTGCATGACAATCAATCAACCAAGAACAATCAATATGGGTAGCTAGTTGGGAAAACACATCTTTCCCTCATCATCCATGCACAGAAAAGCAGGGCATTAGAATCTATAGGTCGCTATGCACCAAAGTAGCGACCGTCGATTCGGCTCCTGGTCGACTTCTCAGGCGTGGACTAATGATCTATGGATGAGGGAGAAATATCAAGCACAAACTCTTTGAATAATCAATAAACAACAAAACAGTCATAGAAATCAAGGATCGGTTGCCAAGGAGATCAATCGATGTAGCGAGAGTAAAGCTATGATGGTTTTTAAGTACTTAATTGAAAAAAAATACTAAGTAAAACACTTCATTTACACCATAAAAGTACATAAACAAAAGAGCAAGAACATAGTAATCTACCGTGAAAAATAAAAGCGTGTGTATTGTATCCCAAGGTGACAGCTTCGAGTCATTTTCTCACACGCTCCATCCAGCTCCCACTTGCCGACCGATGTGACTTCACCAGTACCTCCCATCCAATGCTAGGGTTACTCTTCTTCCCCCTTATCCCCCTAAGCTACACAAGGTCCATGCACACTAACTAGAGAACAACTAGCTCCCAGCTCACCTCGCAAGGTTGAGCTACCACTCTTCACCGAGCTGGGTATCCCAACTCCCACAAGATAAGTCAGTCAAGTCAAAAATTCTGTAGCGTAACGTTACACATGAAGAAGATATATATCCTCCTCCTCCTCCCTCCTTTATATATAATTTCTAAGTGATTTATTTCCCAAATTCTCATTTAATTCATTGTTCAATAACTTAATTTAGAAAAATCCTCCCCCGTACACATGTCACACATCCCCTTAGTTGCACCATAAATTAATTTCATTAATTAATTATTTTCTCCTATTTCCCTCACCCACCTAAAAGCCTTCCTAGAATCGCTCCTAGGTGTTCCCATATTCCCTTACACATTTTAATGACTTACGCCCTTACTAAATTCGTAGCTGAGTTCAATTTAGAAAGTTCCTAATGACAAGATTCCTTACTAAGTTAGTCATTCTTCTTTTTTCTTATGTTTCCCTTTTTCTTGATGTTTCCCCCTTTTTCCCTTAGTTTCCTAATTCTTTTAAGTTTCCCTCTTTTCCCATTTTATCTAAAACTCAAATTAGCAAGTGTAGAAAATTACCTTTTTTCCCCTTTTTCTTTTTAATTAATAAATTTTTAATTAGCATATGTAACAAACAATTATTTCCTTTTTTTTTTTTAATTTAATCCCCGAAAGTAATTTGATTTTTATAAATTAATTGAATTTCTTACCCCCTTCTCATCACATGTTTAATGATGATTATTAGTATTATTTATTTATTTATTTTTTACCACAAGTATCACTTAGACCTAGATTTTATTTTCCTAGGTTGGGCGACATTTTATTAGGGAAATTGTTTTTAAATCCTTCTTATCAAATTATTTGTTCTAAGGCCATCTAGTTTCATTCACTTATTAGTTAACAACGCGACATGACCTTTAGGACGCACTAGGTGCTCCAAGGGTGACACTCGCCTCATTCTCTTTCCCTTTCACGACATGCCCTTCAGGACGCACTACGTGCTCCAAGGGTGCCACTTTCCTCTTGAATGACTTGGTAGACATCAAAAACTCTCGTAGTTAATACTCTGTTAGGTGATCTTGTGGGAGACTAAGGGTCTCTAAGGAATAAGGCCCCTGCCTTATTGCGCACCCTTTAGAATCATCGTGAGTGACTGTTGCAGTCTGCCCTCACGATAGTGTGGGTCTTCTCTAACTAGGTAATCATTAACCTATAGTTCGAGCCATGATGAGAGTGCTAGTATCCTATGGCAAGACTGTTGTTCAAACCTCTCCCTCAACGTCTCTGGTAGTCGTGTGTGACCCCTCTACTCCACATGTGAGTATGTTCGGAAAATTATCGTCAGTCTGCATCATCAACGAATCATGTCATAAATAAAATCCATAATCATAACATCTAATCAGATGCACATATGCCATATATACAACAATCAAAACCCAATACTCCACTCCCTGACTTGATCCAGAGTCTAAGGGTTTCATCGATGCCTTTGCATCCTCGAGGTCCAAAATCCTGCACACTCAGGAGAACCGAGTCAATAGCACCTATTTATATCAATACATCAAAATAACATGTCATCATATCCATAATGTCTCATAATCATAATCAAATTACCAATAGTATAATAATCTGGATCACTTGCAAGAAAGTGTCCTCAAAGAATAATTTCGCTCAGTGCGGGCAAGAGCGGGATGTTATAAAGTCATTAATGCATCTACAACCAGATATTAGTGTGGTAGTGTTATTTTGATTGCCTCGGCCCTCCCCGACAATGACGTCAAAATGTTGGGGACAATTAATTACTTAATAAATAAACAACTAATCACCTGTACATTAATTATCAACTGAATAACATCTTTTTCTTTAAAGGAAGTTTGCAAAATATATGCAATAAAATACCCATGACTAACACTGGTCCTACATGATTATGTTCTACACTATCAAGCTCATTCAACAAGAAATAAAATCCAAGACTTAAATATCAATACTAAATTTAAGAAGAAGAAATCAAGTCACGAGAAAGAAAACTTATGCTAATCACACAACTTGAATCAACACTAAAGTAAACAATGCCTTGTTGAATTGTAAATTTAACTTATTTCACCCAACATAATTCAAATGCTAATCTAGAGAAATAAATTAAATGAAATCTAGAAATTCCAGGAAATATCAAATCTGGAAAATACAGTAGCCAACAAATTACTTGAAGAAAATGAATTTTTCTTTAAGGAACATAAATTAAAATTCAAATAAATAAGCACACAACTAAACTAGTTTCAATGTTCAAGGCATCACCTCGTCCAAGACAGTGGGCCCGCCTACGAAAGAGTCAGTTCTTCCTTGAAAATAATTCAAATCAAATTATAAATAATAGATGCAAAACTCAATTGACATATTCCTTCATTAAAATATATGATAGAAATAATTACACCAGAATGAAGTTCTTAGCTTTGCCTCAAATTCAATAATTTTCCGTCAATTCCATAATTCTCCCCCCTCTAATATGTTTTTCATTTAAATACATGGAAGGGAAAGAGAAATTACAACTAAATGGATTACAAAATGATTTCCTATTATGATTTTGGATTGATTACATAATCTGAATAAACAATATCAAATCTGGAAGATCTCTCCATCATCAATTAGCCGAAACAAGTCAAGTCTGGCATTGCAATTGGAAGAATTTAGAAAACGATCACAACAACACATCTGATAAAATCATCTTCAAAGAACCTTATTTTTCTCTCGATCGATAATTTTTTTTTTGAAAACTGCATAATGGAAACCTGAATTGGTCCATTCTTCACAGAACCCATGTCTCTAATTTTCAAGATTCGTCTTCAGTTGCGCGAAAAATCAACACAAAATTGTCACTTCTTATTCCAGTGGATTTCTGAGTTGGAATATTTGATTATAAACTGAAAATCAATTTCGCAATCTGGAAGAGATCTTGGAGGCTAAAATCATTAGTGATTTTATAAAAAATTCATTAATAAACCATTAAGAAAGTCATGCATAATAATCTTCAATTTATTAAAAACAAAGGAGAACAAATATTATTTACAACAAGAGCATAAATAATTATAAAATGGAATTATATGATAAATGACGTGATAAAGAATGATAGAAATGGATGAAATATGTGTCAAGAAATGGTAGAAATAATGATAGTTTAGTGACCCAACAACGTGGAAGTATAATTTCCTAACAATTATTGTTGTTGTTATTATGGATAAGACAATTATAACTATGGGTAAGGTTGTGAATGATTGGTTATTAGGGATATAGTTGTTGTGTCATTGATTGTATAAGGGTTCATATCTGCTATGTTGTTGCAAAGCCTTATTCTAATTTGTGTAGATGAGTGAATAAATAATTATTTAGATTTCCCATTTCAAAATTCTATGTTCACACTAATTATAGATGGTAAATGGTTCTGTGATATATATTTTAGTTATTTTTGAATCCTATGTAATGTATGATTAGTATGAAATGATGGTTTCTTTTCATGGTTGTTATCCTTAAACTTGTGTTCTGCTACTATAAATTGAATGCATGTTGTTAGATTAACCTAAATGGTTATGTGATATATATTATAGTTGTTTTTTAATCCTATGTAATGTGTGATTAGTATGCAATGATGGTTTATTTTCATGATTATTGTCCTTAATGTTGTTTTCCACTACTATAAACTAAATGCTTGTTTTTAGATTAACCTAAATGCGATATTTTAAGACCTACTCTATCTCATTCCATATTTAAACCCTAATCTATGCTTCAAGTGAGATACTTATCCCTTTGGGAAGATAAAAAAATGCTAGTGCATATAGACTAGAATGTATATTTTGTTGGTGTTGTAGGAGAGCCCTAATCTCCAACAAATGGAAACATTTGAAATGTTCCCACCAAATTGATACTCTACCATTCAAATTAAATATGGATAATTCAGCCTTCATATTCCTAAAGTAATCATGAACCTAGAAATACTTCCTTATCCCAATAAGCTAAGCCTTAACTTCCTAACTGAATTTTATCTTATCGGTAAAAGTAGGTGGTTTTTCTTTTTTGAATTCTCCCTATAAGCTATGGAAAATCTATTTCTTCTTTACCTATGAGAGGAAGATCTCGAAGTGATTAATGAATCTTTAGAGGAAAATGATTTAATGTTAGAGGGTTTTGATGCCATATAATTTTTGGCACTAGAGGTCTTTCCTTTGGTTCTTCATGACCTCTTGTGAGATAGACTTGGGGATTTTTCCTTACTTCTACCAACATTATTTGAACATTTTCCATAATGAATTTGTCTCTGTATGTGTGTCAAACTTTATAGCATCTAATCATTCAATTGGTTCTATTCTTATTGATCCTTGATTAAGCCTTCATTATGTAGTCTACATATTTCAATCTCTACTCTCAACATTCTCATGGTCTTGGTAATGACTGGAGGGGTATCTCAATTTATATGTATATTTGAACCAGTCTCAACATTCCTTCCATGCATATTTTCACCTATGATATATGCTTCTTAATCATAAGGTTTGTGTACATCTTCCATGATGAGAATGTACTTAGTACAACAATAATAAGGCTTTTTCACTTTGTTATAGAAGACTCAATACTCAACAAGCAATCTATGAAAAAACAATATATTATCTTAACAATGTGAGAAAAATATTATTATAACATTTATATTCGCAATCTATGAAAAAACAATATATTATCTTAACAATGTGAGAAAAATATTATTATAACATTTATATTCATTCCTGATTGCATCCCCATATTATCTCAATGATATAACTATATCTTTCGACACATTTTCCTTTAAATTTATTTCCCATAACACTCCTACTGTTGTAACATGGGATTTGATATCACTGTGCAATATCCCCATCCCCCTCTATATACCTATGGAGGGCGAGGGGAGATTTTGTTTTTAATATTTCAAATAAAACATGATCCCTTTGGGTTAATTAATCTATTTACTCTTCATTCAAGCTAATCCTACAAATATTTTGAATGATCTCCCATGAGGGATATAGACACTCTTTTGAACATCATACCTTTACCATCATCCTTATTGGAAATTTTCTCCCCTCCTTCAATTGATCTTCCCAATGGAAAATCATTGAGCCCTTTTGACACATCCAATTTATAATAGAGCCATTGGACATCTTTGAAATATGACATCTTTCAAACATCCCTAATAGGTTATTAGGTCATTTTGAAAAATCTTATTTCAAACATGCTCGGTACGCCATCGATCCCTTTCAAATCATTTTCTTTTGATCATACCCAATGGACCATCAATACATTTCAAAATATCTTGTTTTGAATGTGCTCAATAGGTCATCAGTTCACTTCAAAATTTATTTGAATTTGCTTTATAGGCCATCAAGCCACTTTGAAAATTCTACTTCAATTCAAAAAAAGAATGTAAAGGCCAAAGGACTCATTCAATGTTAAATCCTCGAAATAAAACAACAAGGATTTGGCGCCAGTTCTTATACAATGTACCAAAGTAAAAAAAAAAGGGTTGGGGTGTTATTAGGGGCATTCAAAGAATGATTCAAATTTCAACATATAAATAGGCATTAGCCCACTTCAAGACTAACTATTTGAAGTAAAACCTCGGGAAAAATTCATTCATAAAAATGGCTCCACATGCTTCAAATATATCTGGAACTCAAATGGTTTGAAGATTATTAAAAGAAATCTAGTCCATATAGGAACTCAACCTGTGTGTATGCTAATGTACATACTCAAACTAAATATCTACAACGACACTTATATTTGAATGCATAGAATCAAATCAAATGTATGTAATAAATTGGGACTAAATAAACCATGAGGAAATTCTTAATTTTCAAAGATGCAACCTAACAATGCACACACATGCAAGCATCATGCATTCACCATGAATTTGATTTCCAAATTCATGCATAATAAAAATTCAAGATTAACTTCAAAAAATTAATAGGGATTCAATAAAAGGGTTGAACACTTATTTTTGAAACAAGCTAATTCAAGGAAATTACCAACTAACAAGGAATTTGTTGCCCAAGTAGAGACATCCATTGTAGATATCATCCCCATTCTAGGCTATGAGGCCAATAGGTGAAAGGAAACTGGTCCAAACACTCAAGTCACTTATCCAACCCAATAGGTCATAGTTCCATCCAAGAAAATCAATACATAACACTCCAAATGGCCGTCTAGTTATCCCAACCATGGAACTCCCTACCACAACCTACACAACATAAGGAAACTAGTCCTTGAGGAATATTCTTCCATCCAATGCTCTCCAATGTGTTCAAAAGGAATTCAACTTATTGTTTATCCTCGGGAAACCCAACAATTGTTTGTCTTGACTCTTAAACACCAAGAGTACACCAATATTCATGAAATAGGAAAGGTTTCTTACAAACCTAGCATTTATTCTCATCTACAACCTTCTATCTTTCATTTTTAGTCCTCGCTTTCTTAACTCTTATTAGTCACTTACAAAATCCAATGAAAAATGTGTGTCTGCATAGCATGAGAATGCATGGGAAAATGGAACAATGGATTATATATATATATATATATATATATATATATATATATATATGTATGAATTTTATACATAAAGTTATATAAAAGTTATATAAAGCTACGAAAGGGTAATTATGTCATGTGGAAAACCAACCTTATTAGTCCCTATTGAATGCCACACCCAGTACTATTTCATTTTCCATTCAATTCATCATTAATATATCTTAGTTTTTGTTTGAATTTGCATATATTTCATGATATCCTAACTTTAACATAGAAAAATGAAAATAGTTTTCTAAATATAATTTAGAAAAAATGTTCTTCCAAATCCTATTAGACAAATATGTTTGAAGTCTTATTTCAAGCTTAGTTTCATGGCATGTTAATAATTATTAATCCCTACCATTCCGCGCATTACTTTCGATCAAAGGTGAGTGGACTTATAATAAGTATTATGTAATTTATAGTTGTTTTCTAGTGTTTAATATAAAATAATTATTAATTTTATTTTCTATAAAATAATATAACATTTTTAAATTATATAATTTTATTTATTTATTGTCTATAAAATTTTATTTAACAAATTAACCTTAGTTGAGTACTTCTCCATGATCCACAATGGTCAACCAGGTAAACCATCAACCATGATTACAAGGCCTAACTTAGTGGAGACATAGTGTGAGGCCCAACAATATTAAAAATATAATTGCTTAGGAAATTGAGTTAGACCTCTTACATTATAACCACAACACTCATCCACTTGAGTTAACCCCCACACATATTTAACATTCGGGAAATCCATTCACCATTTAATAATTCATATATCATATTTTGCACTATATTATTGAACATTAAACATAATACCAAAATCCCTTATGTTATCTAAATTGGTGGATATTGAACTCACTCATAGCAATAGAGAAGAACGTATGAAACTCACATCAAATAGTAAGAGAAAAAACTCCGTATTGATATGGAATTGAATGAGGCTTAGCATTATGGTGACTCAGAAACAAACATTGTTGAAATTGATCATTATAGACGACAAACAATAAATGTTTAATTTATATATTTTTTAAATTATCTTTGGTTGTGGGATATAATGATATGCAAATTGATTTGATTTATATGAAAAAATTAATATTTTTTGAAAAAATATTAAAATATCTCTTAACCAATTTCTTGGTATTCCTCCATTGCTCTCATATTCTCATAATGAAGTGATTCTATTTTTTTTTTATTCATTAAGCTTCAATTAAACCCATTGAATTTATGGTAACTAGATTTAGTTCCGTGCCACCTTTTCTTTGCTAAGTTTAAAAGGATACCGAGTGCGAAATTACCATGGGCTTGAATAAGTTTAAAAGGCCATCGACGAATTGAGGAAAACACCAATAGATCGAAGCTTACATGGTATGGGATGGAGGCATGCAATGGATAGCATGGTCGGATGCCTTGGCCATTGAAACATGTTTCTATGAATGACTCGAAATAAACCCACTAAGCTCTACCTATGATTCATGGAGAATATTTTGGGAGAATGCGTGGAATAGATCACATTAAAGATGAACAAAACCAAGATCTTACAAAGAAATGGAACTAGGATTTGTCTTGGAATTTTTGATACAACATAGAAGGAAACATTGGCTTCATAGAATAAGGAAGGTTACAAGCTAAGATGTCAGCATGTCTTGGAATTTTTGATACAACATATAAGGAAACATTGGCTTCATAGAATAAGGAAGGTTACAAGCTAAGATGTGAGCATGCCTAGTGTAATTTAATTGCAAGGGGTGATACAAATTTAGTGATTATAGCACTAAATTTAGATTCTACGCATGCTTGATTTATATAATATATTTATATCAATTGTAATATTTAAACGATCAATTACTCAAATTGTTTCATTCAGATTATTCAAATTGTTGTTAAATTCCACTTAATGACACTTAATACCATGAGATTATAAGTGCAAAAACTTTCATCCTTCATTTCTCGATTCATCATAAAACTACAAAAATTATCCTTATTGACACCTTGAATCATTAATTTTCATAGGTTAGATAATAAGTACAAAATAAAATAACTTATATATTTAAAAAAAATAGACTTTTTGTCAATTATTAATTCAATTTTTAATCAACCCTAATTAATAGATAACTTATCCATCTCCAAATTTTCAATAATAAGCTTACATTAAAACCCATAAACTTTCAATGACAAGCTTACATTAAAACCCATTTTCTTTATAATATTTAACTGGAACCACACTCATGTTATTCCCTACTTTTTCCTTTCTCATACATTTATTACAATCTATAAAATCTTACTCAATGTTAATTTTTATATTATTTTCCATTTCTAATTTTATTAAATTCATGGATTCATTAAGTTCCAAGAGTGCAAGAGAGGATTATGAAAACAAAATCCACAAATTATGGTGAATCCATGGCCTTAAATGATGTAAATATTTAGAAAATGTTACCTTTACTCTTATTTCAATGTTAATTTTTATATTTATTTCCAATTCCAATTTTGTTAAACTCGTAGATTCATTAAGTTCTAAGAGTGTGACAAAGGATTATGATAACAAAATCTACAAATTATGGTGAAGCCATGGCTGACAAAGGATTATGATAACAAAATCCACAAATTATGGTGAAGCCATGGCTTTAACTGATGTTAATTTTTATATTTATTTCCAATTCCAATTTTGTTAAACTCGTAGATTCATTAAGTTCTAAGAGTGTGAAAAAGGATTATGATAACAAAATCTACAAATTATGGTGAAGCCATGGCTGACAAAGGATTATGATAACAAAATCCACAAATTATGGTGAAGCCATGGCTGACAAAGGATTATGATAACAAAATCCACAAATTATGGTGAAGCCATGGCTTTAACTGATGTAAATATTTAGAAAATGTTACCTTTACTCTTCTTATTTAATGTCATATATGTCTTCATCAACAAATGTTTTTCGAGCTTCACACTATACTTTTAGTAATAATTTAGAGTGCAAATTTTGTAGGTATTATCATGTACAAAATTCATGTTTTTTCAAAATATTTGTTTAGTCTTCAAAAATACATACCAACATCAATCACAACATGAGGGACATATGTCAACATCATGATATTCTTGGTCAATTAGAAAATAAGAATGGAAATTTATTGTTTTGTAAGAACATGGGTCTATTTCTATTAATCTATTAAAGTAAAATTTATACAAAAAATATTTATTGTTGGTCCTCCAATTGGGAAAAAAAATGGCAACAAAGAAATAACTCATATATCTAGATAGTTTGCATGAGGTTATTTAGAAAATTATGTCTAGCTAAAAAATAATTAAAGGGAGAGAACTAGATCTTGAAGGGAGCTCTATTATAACCATTACTTGGGATTATCATTCAAAAACTAAAATACGTGTACCTACAAATTACTAAGCAAGTGAGTTGGTATTTGAGTGTCAAGGTGGCTTAGGATTTGACTACACAGTGCTCTTTGGGGGGCTGAGGTTGTCGTTACAATGATGGAAGATGAGAGACGAGACAGATATTATGTGAGAAGCATATGCAAGTTGTATTGTTACAGTTGGATGGTGCTTTGCACATCCTCCCACATTTGTAACATCTATCCAAGCAATGTTTTGAAGTGCCAATATAGATCAACCATCTTCCAATATTTTGTTTTCCCTTGCTATCATACTTCCCATGTCTGGTACCCAAATGGTGATTCCCTCTTCCACCTCCTAGTCTATTGTCAGTGTTCTATCCAACCAAATTTTGGCTTCCACATGTTTCAGGTGAGCTCAAATCTGAGGTCGAGTTCCATCCTGGAGTTTGGCCACAAAAACTTGAGCATCATGTTGCACCTAGGTGATGGGTGTGTCTTCTCCATCCTGGAGATCAGATGGCTTTTTTGGAGCACCACTTCCTCTTATATATCCATGATGGTTTTCGCATCGGGTTGTTATTGAACCCCAAATTATTGCCCTTGTTCCTAACCTAAATTGTTGCATGAAGGAGAAAGGTTTCCTCCACTTGGAAGGCTACCTAGCTTGGGGGTCCCTCACAATAGTTATTCCAAGTATCCAATGTGTATTGCGGTCCTAGGGTTTTTCAAAGCTATGCCAAAGCTTCTCTATCCCTTGTTTCTGCAGAGGTTGGCTCATGTTGATTAATTGGGTTGTTTGGCATTGATGTCAACCCTCGAAGAAATACCGGTAGTGAATTACAGTAGCACAAAGATTTGCATAATGAAACCAAGTTTTTTTTATGGATAATGGTATGATTTTTGATATATTTTCAAGTAATACTATTTTATATGGATAATACATGTCATGATATTTCCGATGGTATGTGGAATGCTACATAACTCCTCACGGTTAGAGAGTTATGGCCATTTGAAGTTGGAGAACCCTCATGAGTCATCTAGAAGCCCCAAAAGGTCAAAGTAGTCAAAGTGAATACAAAAGAAATTATTTAAATAATAAATTTAATGGAGAAATTACTAAGTGGACAAGTGGTTAGAAGTGGGTTAGCCCTAAAATAAGGAAAGTGGTTTAAGAGGGTTAGAAGGTAACCCCTTGAGGTAAAGTGAAGTGATGAGTGTACTATAAGACAAAGTGGATACAAAATAAATTATTTAAATAATAAAATTAATGGAGAAATTACTAAGTGGACAGGTGGTTAGAAGTGGATTAACCCTAAAATAAGGAAAGTGGGTTAAGATGGTTAAAAGGTAACCCATTGAAGAAGCTACATGAAAGTATAAATAAGAGGCAAGGCTCTCTCATTTTAATAACACTTAAGAATATTGAATATCTATAGGTGACTAAGGTAACCAAAGGATATTTAAGCCGAATTTCAGAGGGAAGGTGAAGTAAAGAAGGCCAGAATTCAAGGGAGGATAAATTCTTTTGATGATGCTTTCTAAGGTATGTTATTTACAGGTCATGTCACCATGTTTGCTATAACGTTTTTTTTATAATGATTCAGATCGTGAAATTGGGAGGACATTGACTAAACATATCTAAGTAGATGTGATACAAATTTCATCTTGTGGGTCGTTGTATTTTTGGAGCTACACGTCGTGGAAAATAGGGTTTGCGGCTAGTCCTGAAACTAGTCTAAAAAATGTTATTCGAGTAAAAATGTCATAATGTCTTCATAACAAATACAAATTAAGTAAGACCAAATGTATTAGTTAGAGTACAACATGTAGTATTATGTGTAAATTTTCAGATCCATAAAACAAATATTTCATGCGAGGCATGCTCTACAATTTCGCACTCTAGAATAATCCAAAATTCAACAAGGTATGCCATTTTTTCTATAACTCCTTTTATAAGAGGTTCCAAGTAGTGAAATATGGAGGAATTGCATAAACGACACTGAAGAACAATGTGTACCATTTTCATATCTTTATTCATTACAGGTACATAGTTATGATTATTGCAAGTTAGGGTTTTTGACTAATCCAAAATTAGTATTGTGAGACTAAAGTAAAGTTTTATGAAAATGCTAGTTTCTTGTTGTTAAATTTAAGGAAGGTTTGAAGGTATGTGATCATATACACCAAGTCTATTACATAGTTACAAATCAGATTTGGATGATGAAATTGATGAGGGATTTTGGTTGAGGTATATTACAGATAGAGGTTGTATAACAATGAGGTTGTGGCACATGGTTTGATGTAACGGTTTATGGTATTTGGTTATGGATAGTGTGATGTATTGTTTGAGAACTTTTGATGGTTATATTGGTATATGTCTTTGGTATATGGTTGAGGTTCATGTTGGGTACATGGTTGAAAAAAGCAGTTGATGAGTTGGCACTTACATGAGGTGTATAGTTTATAATGTTGGTACATCTTGATGAGTCATAGTTGATGTGCAGTTGATGCATGATTGGTACATACTTGGTACATGGTTGGAGGCACTTATTAGTAGTATTTTTGACACATCATTTATGGATGATGTAGAATACTTGTCTTGGTAGATTTGATTTGGTTAATAATATTGATGAGACATGTTGTTTTGATAGGTTGTTTGGGGAGGTTGTTGTGACAAGTTATTTGTACAGGTTTGGTGCATGGTTGATGAAATTTTTTATGGTACAGTTTGATTCACTTTTTGATGGTACATGTTGATGCATGGTTGATGCATGGTACATGTTGGTTTAGGTTATTGGTACATGTTTTTTGGTGCAGTTTGATTGGTACAGGTTGTTTCATGTTATTGGTACAAGTTTTTTGGTGGAGGTTGATTAGTATAGGTTGTTACGGGTTATTGGTACAGGTTGGCAGTGGCAGGTTTACAGTAGAAGTGGTTGATTCAATGATAGTGACAGGTTCTCTACATTTGGAATTTACATTTTAGGGTGGTTGGACAGGGAAAGGATAGGTGGTTGTATCCACCTTCCGGTTGTAGCCGAAGAACATGGGGGGTTGTAGCCTCCTTCTGGTTGTATCCAGAGAATTGGGGAGTTGGAGCTTCCCTCAGGTTGTAGCCTGAGAAACTAGGGGGTTGGAGCGTCCTTCGAGTTGCAGCTAGAAAACAAAGGAAGTTGGTGCTTCCAGTGAATGCAACTCTTAAAGACATATAAGAAAAATCATTATGTGGTTTTCTCCCTCTTTGGGTTTCCACGTAAAACAATGGTGTACTGTGTATGTGTATGATTTCTCATTTGTTCATTGTTTATTTACTCTGCAACTATTCAATGATAATACTACATTGATATAACACTTTCTTTTTGTGGTTGAAAAGGATTGAATTTCTCTATTACNTCAGCTTGTTGGGAGTGATGAGGATTGAGGCAATATTACAATGGCATAAATTTGTTAATTCTAGTTTAATTGCCTTGGATGGTTGTCGATACTCACATGTGTGAGGACAATTCGAGCCTACATCCCCACCTGATAATCGCCACGCTAGCCTCGATCTTTGAACCCGATGGGACTTACATCCCCAACACGCCATCCGGGGGGATTTCATTTCAAAAAATTATTTTAATGTCTATATTTTAAGAAATTATGTGGTATTTTTTTAAGTGAAGAATTTAACCAACTCGATATAAGAAAATCCATTTTTTCAATTTTCAACAAAAAAGATCTTTTAAGAATTTAAAAAACTCTAAAAGAAAATTATGGATTGCTGCTCACTTGAATTGTAAAATTATATACAATTTCATAATCATAACAAACCTAAAAATATTTCAGCAATATTTCATCATAATCATAAATTAGTTTTTTTTCATCCATGAGAATCCTTTGAAGAGACCTTAAGATTGCAATAGTTTTCTTTTCTTGAAACCAAGATTTCTATGAGGGAAGTCAATGGCCTCCTTTTTTTATCTAACTTCAGGTGACTTATCATCGTCATAGTTAAAGATGGATACTAAATTAGATTCTTCATGCTTTGAAATTTCTCACTAATCTCATACATCGGATTCTCATATTATTTTAAAATCATAGATGTGAGGAAATTAAAATGCAAGAGAGATAGAAATACAAGAACATAGAATCATGCACACATAAATCACATATATTTATCCTAGAAAATCCTTATGGAAAAAATAGCTAATAATAGATCTATAATTCTCCTTGGCCAAACACAACCAACCTCTTGGCTATGTCCAAGTGATACTTGATCACTCAACTCTTAGCACATTACAACGGAATATCACTAGCCTTTTAAAGGATTTCATTACATGTAATATATCAGATCCAAAACCTTGGGCTAGAAAAAACATGTTCCTGAAGCCACCATTGTTGACCTAACAACTTTGAATCTTTCATCAAGTCAATTTTAACTTAACATTCCCCTATTTAAACTTGACTTGGAGTTTCCCATGACCAAATATGGTCAAACCTCCCTCAAAGTGAGTGTATCCAAGAATCATGCATGCTCCCCCTATTACCTAGGTCTATGTACAGACTTTACTGGTGAAATTTCAAACCCAGGTTACACATGTGTAATGAGTTCTTATATTTGTATGCCCATTTACATTCAACTCAATTAAAAGTTTATTTTTATATTTTTCATTATTGCTATCCCAAAAATTATGCCACCATCCTCTCTCCTTTCCATTTCTTTGACCTCTAACTCTTGATGCTTTCTTTTGGCCTCTACCTTCAATTCTCTCACACAATCATGCCGTTGGCTGCTTCCTTTCACCTCTTTTTAGTTTCTTCCACTGCCTCGTGGCCTCTAATGTTTTGACCTTGGCCAAATACACATCTGAACCACCTCCTCTTTCCATGCAATAATTCATGGTTTGTCACTCTTGGCTCCCAACCTATCTCAACTATGTTTGTGCATGACTCTAGTGTCTGGTCTCACCCTGTCCTTACTACATTCGCTGCTCAAGTTCACAACCATGAAACAAATATGGCACCGCTGATGAATGGAATCTCAAATCTATATTGAAATCATGTGCAATCTCTCTTACAAGCCTCTAGAAGGGAAACTTTCTTATGATAAGCTCAATACTCTTCTTGTACTTTCAAATTTCATGGACAATAACTGTGTCAGGATTGAACCTGTTTGGTTTCTTCACTTTGCCCATCATTGGTGAAAAATTCCTCACTTGCTTCATTTATAGTTGCTTCAAAGGTTCCTTCCCCCTTATTGATTTATGGGTAGTCTTCTTCATTAAGGCCATCTCTTCAAACTCTCTCTTTTCTTTTCTGCGGATTCAAAAAAATGGAAAGAAAAATTATCACAAGAATGCAAAGAAACACCTTCATTCAACCACCAATCACCTTGGCACTTTCTATCAGTAGATTCAAACATTGAAGAAATTGATCTACAAATCCAAGAAGAAATTCAAGCTTTACACATGGGCCACATGCCACTCTTGCTTGAGAGTCCAAGACAACCTCGGGCTCTCACACCAATTTTTAGGAAATTAAAATGTGAGAGATATAAAATGATCAATAACATAGCAACATTCCAAATCAAACGATATTTATCCTGAAAAACCCCTATGAGAAAAAATAACCAATAATAGATCTATTATTCCCCTTCTCCAAACCCAACTAAGTCAACCAACCTCTTGGCCCCAACCAAGTGAGCCTTCACTACTCAAATCTTGGCACATAATAATGGAGTATCACCATCCTTTTAAATGATTTCATTACATGTAATCTAGAGACTCTAAAACCATGGGCTACCAAAACCACCACTATTGACTTAATAACTTTGACTCTTTTAGAGTTTAACCTAACAATATTGGAACCTAAGGAACTAAAGGCTCAGAAAGAGAGGGAACAATGCAAGAATGGCCTCACTTTACTTTGATGCTAGAGTATATTTTCAGAATGTAATCCATTGTCTCCTAAAATATTCATGTCTAAACTAAATAAAATTTGATTTGATTTGGAGTATTCTAGTTCCATAAATATTAGGCTTTGTAAAATGGAGAATCATGAACACAAAAGAGAGACCTTAAAAAACAAAGGATCATGAACATAGAATAGAAACCATAAGAAATCAATAAAGAGACTATTATCTAATTATAGACATGGTGATCTTGCACTAATAAAAGATGAAAAAAAACAAAGATGGGATGTGTCTAGAGGCAACAAAGAGATCCACCACGGAACTATTATCTAATTATACAAAAAACAAAGATGGGATGTGTCTAGAGGCAACAAAGAGATCCACCACGGAACTATTATCTAATTATACACATGATGATCTTGCACTAAGGGGAGAAAACAAAAAAGATGTGTCTTTCCTCATGGACGTGTCCTTCATAGAATTCTACAATAATGTTATGCAATATTTCCTTTCATGAAATTCAAAAGTAACGGGACATAGCAAAACTTTACCGAATTCATGTTTTCAAAAATAAATTTGACTAATGAATGCATATCAATATAAACTCAGTATTGCATATTAATATAAATTCAATAGAGAAATGTTTGCAAGGCTTTAGTTCAATGTTCTTAGTGAATTTTTTTTTAATAATTTAATAAAAAAATATAAAGCTAGGTCGTTTCAGTTTTGCATGTTGACTTTGATTCATTTTCAGTTTTCTTACTTTTAAATAAATTGGATAATTGATAATCGAAAATGATGACGATGTACATATTTTAAAAAAAGTCCAAATTACTAAATGCATAGATATATTAAAATTTAGAATTTTTATGTTAATTGAATTTATATATAATCTTGATGTTTGTCATATAATGTACTAATTTTTAGTGAAAATTAAATTGTATATTTAAAATAATTTTAAAATGATTAAATGCATTTAAAATATTAATGTTAATTGTATTTATGTACAATGTTGACGTTTGCCATATAATACATTAATTTTTAATCATTTAATTGTAGATATATTTATTTTAATTATAGTTGAATTAAAAACTATGTAATTAAATAATAATATATAGATTTTTTTTTTCTTTTATGTTTTTCAATCTTTG